>PVHP010000388.1:0-155735 GCA_004024765.1 Zapus hudsonius | reverse complement strand
GCCTCGCCTCCCTGGCCTCGCCGGCCTCGCCGCGGCCGGACCCGCCACCCCCGCCTCCCGGGCCCGACCTCCGCAGCCCCCGCCCGCCCACAGCCCGGAGCGCAGCGCTGGGCGCAGAGGCACCGGAGCCAGTGTCCGCCGGCCCTGCGGACCGAACCCGGCGGGGACCACCTCGGCCCGGCCCAGAGCGGCTCCTCCGGCGCCCGCCCGGGAGCTGTCCCTTCAGCACCGCCGCGGAAGCCCTAGTCCGAGCGCAGCCCAGCCGAGCAGCGGTCGAGCCCGAGCGCGCCCCGCGGGGCAGCACCCCGGTGCCCCTGCCCGGGGGACCCGCCATCTCCTCCGGGAGGCGGGGAGAAGGAACCAGGAGGGCGGGCGGGCGGGCGGGCGGGTTCGCCCGCCGCGGAGGGAAGCAGGCAGCCTGGCAAGGAGAACGGAGGAAGATCGGAGCCTGCCCTGAACCCCAAGCAGCAGCCCAGACACACCGGGAGGAAGGCAGCCGGCATCCATCCTTCTGGCGCCCCGAGCGCGCCGCAGCGACCACCGCACAGACACACGAGAATTTCCCGGTGCCCCCTCCTCCCCTCCCCCTTCTGGGGGCTGGTCTATGGGTCCGGAGAGGAGCCGCTGACCTTCCCCTAAAGAGCTTTGTGTCAATTTCTCCATTTTCCCGCTGATGTGGTAATGGGAACCAGGCCCCCCCACCCCTCTCCTCCCGGGGCTCGCAGCTGAGCGCCGCCCCACTCCCTCCCTCCCTTCCTCCCTTCCTCCCTCCCTCCTTTCCTCCTTCCCTCTTTCCCCCCTCTCTCCTCCTCTGCCTCCTCCGCAGCCAGACCAGCTCCCTCCCACATCTGGCACCTAAAGACCCTCGGGATCCCGCGCCCACTCCCCTGGACCTGCACCTGACCGACAGCGCCCCCGGAGTGGGCTCGGGTCGCTGGTTGGAGTGGGTGGCCCGAGCCGCAGTCCTCGGCCCCCGACCCGACGGCTGGGGGGAGGGGGGAGGAGGCCGCGCGCCCCCCTCCCCGGCGCCAACTCCCCCTGGCGGCAGCTCCCATGGGTGTCGCTGGGCCGCGCCATGCCTAAGGGGGTGCCGCGATGGGCCAAGGGGACGAGAGCGAGCGCATCGTGATCAACGTGGGCGGCACGCGCCACCAGACGTACCGCTCGACGCTGCGCACGCTGCCCGGCACGCGGCTCGCCTGGCTGGCGGAGCCCGACGCCCACAGCCACTTCGACTATGACCCGCGCTCGGACGAGTTCTTCTTCGACCGGCACCCGGGCGTCTTCGCGCATATCCTGAACTACTACCGCACGGGCAAGCTGCACTGCCCGGCCGACGTGTGCGGGCCGCTCTACGAGGAGGAGCTGGCCTTCTGGGGCATCGACGAGACCGACGTGGAGCCCTGCTGCTGGATGACCTACCGGCAGCACCGCGACGCCGAGGAGGCGCTGGACAGCTTCGGCGGCGCGCCCCTGGACAACAGCGCCGACGACGCGGACGCCGAAGGCCCCGGTGACTCGGGTGACGGCGAGGACGAGCTGGAGATGACCAAGCGGCTGGCTCTCAGTGACTCTCCGGATGGCCGGCCGGGCGGCTTCTGGCGCCGCTGGCAGCCGCGCATCTGGGCGCTCTTCGAGGACCCCTACTCATCCCGCTATGCGCGGGTAAGTGCTCGTTCATCAGAAGAATCAGGAGCAGCTTCTCTGCCTTCAGCGCCTAGGGGTGCTCAGAACTGAAGGGGGTGTGTACGTGTGTGACTGCCAGGGTGGCTGGATTTGTATGTATGTAAGCTGTCTATTGCAGAATGCAATATGCATGAGTGCATATGAATGGGTTGTTTGAGTAGATTATGCATGTATATTATATAGTGTGCTGATGTGTACTTGAGTAGGTGATATATTGAGAATGAGTACGTCTGTATGTGTGCATAATAACCCCCCTCCCCAGCCGGTATGTGCCTTTAGCGGTTGTACACGGTAAAGGTGTGAATTTCCCTCTGGTTGGGGGGGGGGAGATATAGGGAGGACTTTATTCCTCACAGGTCAGGATGTCCTGGAGCTGCAAGAGGGCTTTGGGCCTCCTGTGAAGCTTGAGACAGATTGAGGCAGACCAGTCTGGTCCCCTCCCCAGGGGCCAACATCAGGCCATCTGTGGAGGTGGTCTGGGGATATGTTCGTGGCCAGTCAATAGCCTGGTAGATTACACTGGCTGGGGTTGGGGGCAGGGATAGTAATCTCTCCAGGACCTGCACCTGTGGTCAGAGTTTGTCTTCCCTCCTTCTGGAAAGGGGAGGAGTTTGGAGGAGGTCTGGGACTTACTGGCCCTACTTCCCCTGGCCTCTGTAGGGGACATGTGGGGTGGGGGGAGACAGAGAAGGTCCTTAAAGGAGACTTAACCTGGACACTGTGTAAAGGGGGTGTGTCTTCACCAACCACACCTCTTTAGTAACAGCAGATTGTTACACCAGAGACAGAACACCCTACTATTGACCTTGGCCCCTCCCATGACTTCTCAGGATTACTTTCCTCATCTGTAAAACAGGGAGGGCATCTGGTGGACTCTGAGGGCCATTTCTGGGAACCATCTGTTGCTGAGCCCAAAAGAGAGACTGGCCAGCCTCCCTGGAAGAGACACTCCTGGACTTCAGTATCCCCAGGCCTGAAGAGGACCAAGGATGGGGGGGGGCGGTTTGGAATTTGAAACACAGCCCCTCCCCCACCCATAAGCCACTTCTGCCTCTCTGAGGCACTACCTCTCTGTGGCACTACAGCCCCAAGTCCTTTCTCTGGGGTCCACAGAAGCCTGGGGATGTAGCTGGGGAGGGGCAGGGGTCTGCAGATCAGTGAACATGGGCACTTGAGGGCCCTGAGGTGCCCAAGGGCACAGAAGGGCTGTGTAGGCAGACACCTGGCAGATGTGTTACTGAGATGAAACCCAGAAAGGTATATGAGAAAGTGGGAGGGGGCAGCAGTTCAGAATCTTACACTCTGGATCCTAGCCCAGGTGTGTGTTTGGGGGTGATGGGAAAGCACCTGGCCTCCCGTGTTACCACTGAGGATCTTGGCCAAGGTCACCCTGGGAGTTGGAGACTAAGTCACCTGCCCTCCCCTGAGCTGGCTACCAGTTTCCTTCCATTCCCCAGAGTGGAGGAGGACCCTCAGAGGTCTGCCCTCCTCTCCTCTCCCCTCTCTGACAGGCCACCCCAGCTAGAGGATTATGTAACTGGAGGCTGTGCTGAGCTATGGGGAGGGGCCAGAGCAAGGGACTGGGAGGTTGAACCAGTGCAGGATGGGGAGTGGTGGGGGGCAGGCTAAGCAAAGACTGGGTTAAAGCAGCTGTCAGCCCACATTTGACCTTGGACAGAGTCTCCTCCTCTCGGCCCCTGGAAGCCAAGGGTAGGCCCAACTTCCTTCAGGTAGTTGGAGCCAGAGGGAAGCTGAGACCCTTCACTCCCCTCCTTAGATCAGTGTCCCCAAGTTTCAGGGCAGCCAGAAGTCAGTGTGTGGGGGAGAGGGGGTGTTCCAGCCCCCTCCTCTGTCCTTTCTCCTACTGGATATTCCTGGGCTGTGGGGTGGTGGTCTTCACACAGTAGACACAAATAGGCCACCTTAAGTGAGGCCTGAGGGCTTATTGGCAGATAAAGCCTCAAGACTGAAAAGTCTTGTAACTCTCCAGTAGCTTCTCATTGAAGAGCAGATTCAGGGAAGAGCTATGCAGTCAGGGATGGCTGGGTGGGCGATCGGGATGCAGGTGTCTCCTCTCAGGATGCCTATGCCGCTTTCCCTAGGAGCCTCACAAAGAGGTTATAGTCCCTTTCCATTCATATAAGTAACACACAAGAGCACTGAGGCCCGCGGAGCACAAGCTGCTCAAAGGCAAGCTTGAACTGAGGGTCAGAGCTGGGATTAGAACCCAGGCTCCGGCCACCTGCCCGATAGGCTGGCCTAGCTGCATTGCGCTGCCTCTGCAGTTCTGCGCAGAGACTAGCAGGCTGCCCTCCCCCCTCCATCTCTGCTCTGCTGCTGCCCAGCTGTCCCCTTTGTTTACTCCTCCCCCCTCAGAGCCCAAAGCCTTCTCACATTGGTGGATCTGGATTTAGGATTCAAATTCTTATTGTGGATTCTAGATCCAAATAGCAACGAGTATCCCATTGCCTGTGTCAAAGAAAAGCTCGTATGTGTGTGAAAGAATCTGTGTGTGTGGGTGTGCAAAACTCATGTGTGTGAACAAAAATAATTAGGAGGTGAGTGTGACTCTGGGTGCACACATGTGCATGCCTGTGAGTGTGTGTATTGTGACGGGATGGGGAGGGAAGGAGAGAGAGAGAGACCGTGGCTGTGAGGGGCAGAGTGTGTCTCTGTGTGAGAGAATTGTGTAAGAAATTGACTGCATGTGTAAGAGAGATGCTGCATGTGAGACTCCAGGTGAGTGTGTCACTGAGTATAAGGTATGTGACAAGTGTGAAAGTGTGTATGTGAAGCTCTACATGTGGGTCTCTATATGTGTAAAGGTGTATGAGTGTGTGTGTGTGTGTGTGTGTAGGACATCCTGTGTGTGACAGACTCTGAGGTCTGAAGCGATAGCCTGTGTTGTGTATGAGAGAGAGACCCTGCGTGTGTGTCATCATTGCTGTGTTTGCAAGTGAGAGAGATCCTGGGTGGCCCTGGGTGGGCCTTGAGGAAGATGACATTCCAGATCAGCTTCCTGCCTGCTGTCTCCATCTCTGGGCTGTCCCTGCTCATGACCCTTTCTAGAAGACATACCTCCTGCGCAGGCCCGTTGTGGCTGTGCTGGCCAGTGGTGAGGGCACCTTGTTCCAAGGAGCTCACCATCCGGCATGTCTGCCGTGAAAAGAGGGGCTTCTTGACTGGAATGAGCAGTCTTCTCTGAGCTCTGAGGGGTGACAGTGAGAGCTGGAGCAGGTAATTTCCTGTCCTATTCTGTGCTGAGTGCTGTGTTGAGGTGAGCTTGGGTGTAGTGAGCCCCACTTATAATCTGGAGTATGGACAGTGATAATGCTTTGTAGCAAGGGGTGAAAGGGCTTCCTGGAATAAACCATCCCAGAGGAGCCCATGTTGGGGCAGGGAGAAGGCAGGGGACGGGCAGTTCTCGAATGCAAAGTGGCAGAGGTGTGAGAGAGAGCAGGTGTACAGGAGCAGCTGGCTCAAAGCCTGTCCTCTTCTTCTCTCTGAAGGTCAGCTCAGGTCAGAGGCCCCAGGCCTTTGTCAGTGATTTGCATGTTGTCCCCAGGAACATCATTAAGGGTCACATCAAGGCCAATGATGGTCTTTAGGTTGCAGGCCAGGAAGTGTCTCTGGTATATGTATGGGGTATATGTGTGAACATGGTGACATCTCTCCCCTGGGTTACTTGACCTTCTAGATGCCAAAGAAGGACAGATATACTATGAATCTGACCCCTTGCCCTAGGTCTGTCTTTTTGCTGTGTCTTTTCCTCTTTGGGACTTGATGTCATCCTGACTTCCCCTAGGTCCCTGAGGAGGAAGTGGTTAGCATGAAGAAGTCATTCAAAGACTTCTCTTTATTTCTCGGGTCCCAGCTGACACAGGACTCCTGGAGCCCTGGCTTGACATGAAGACAGAGCTGTTATCAGGGACTTCCTAGGCATCTCACCTCTCATTTCAGAGTCCCCAAGCCAGGGCCCACTTTCAGATACAGTAGTGTGCAAAGGAGGCCCACCCAAAATGACCCCCACCACAGTGTAGTCCCCATGCAGTCAGTGACCTTCTCCTTCTAAGGATACTTTACCAGGGGTCTCCAAGCTCCCAAAACCCCTTCTAATAATGAAAATCCGTCAGCCTGGTCACTAACAAATGGGGCTGGTAGAACCAACCACAGAGGTCCATGTGGTGATTCACTGAGGTAACCATAGATGGCTGCAGGCAGGCAGGAATCACTCAGGAACTGTCATTTTACTTCACAACACCTTGGACTCTGTCCTCTTCTCCACTGCTCCCTCAGGCCCAGCTTCCTGCAGCCTGACTGCTCTGAGCATCTCTAAACCCAGGTTCTTTCCATTCATTTCCATTTGGCAACAACAGAGGCCTTTTCAGCTCATGACTCTGTCAGGTCACCAAAGCCTTCAGGGTTTCCCAGGTCTACACTGTGACTTCTCAGGGCCCAGCCTGGTGCTCTAGTCTCCTCTGTTCTGGCTCCTGTTGAGGCTGTCTGAGCGCCATTCCACTGGCCTGGCTCAGTTGCTTGTAGGTGCCTAGTTTTCCTGCCTCTGGGCCTTTGCATACCCTGTTTGTTCCCTTTGAACTCTTCCCTTCTGGCTCACTTCTTTAGCCTTCACGTACACCTCAACCATCAGTTCATTAGCAGTGCACTCCTGGCCCCTAGGGTCCTACACTTCAGCTATCTGGTTGGTGCTCAGATGTTTATTATTATTTATTATCAGCCTTGCTTAATTCAGGCTTATCTTCTTCAGACTCTAAGCTTCCTCCATACTCAATTTACTGGGAGCTATTGGACAGATAAGGTCAGGGCCCAGAGAGGAGTACTTTGCCCAAGGTCACATGTGAGCAGGTTTGCTGGGCACCCTTGTCTCTCCTAACTCCAGGTTCAGTGGGTACTTTAAGTCCCATCTCAGACAGTGCTTGGAGTCTGGCACCCTGAGGGTACTAGTGTCTGTGCCCAGGAGGTCTGGCCAGAAGCTTTGGAAAGCATTGGTCTGACTCTCCCAGGGAGGTAAGAGTTGTCTTAGAGGTAGGGTAACGATTGGTGGGAAGGGGGGGTTCATTCCAGGGCCACTGCCTGAGCCAGGCATCTTGGGCCTCCCATGACAGCTGAATTTAGTACCTCTGGCTATTCTGAGCAGTCTCATGACCAGTGTATTTGCGCTGGACCAAAAGGTCAGGCCCTTAAGCTGCTCCCTGCTGTCACTCCTATACCAGCCTGGCCACCACCCCAGTCTTAGTTCCTGTCCCTGAAGGAGGCTCAGAGAAAATGGAGGACTTGAGAGGCTCTGGGGCATTTGGCCACCAACCTTTGTTCAGGAGAACGCTTGGGTGAGAGGGACAGCTTCTCGTGTGCATTGGATGCTGGGCTTCAGGTGTCTGCCAGTCGCTACTATTAAAGAAAAAGTTATTTAATGATACATGTTAAAGCATAATTCTTTGGAAAGGCAAACTTTATTCAGACCATCATGGCAGGTACAGGGACCCATGCACCAGGGCTTTGCATAGAGGGCTGATCTGTGAATGCAGCATGAGAGAATTTATAGCCAAGGAGGGGGAGGCAGAGACGGTCAGTAAATGGAAACATCAGGCAAAACCAGCCTAACGTGATCCTCACTGATGCCAGGCCAGGATGACCAGTCATCACCCAAGGGTGGTGGAGGAGGAGGGAGGAACCTGGTCCATCTGGAGGATGACCAGACACCTAGGTTCAGGGTACTGGCTGACGTAATTTTCGTAAGGTTCTTTACTAACGCGACATGTCACAGAAAGTGCACTGATGAGCCTGGAAGGAGGGTCGGAGCCTGACTGAAGTCTTTGTTACTTCCTTCATCCAGAGCAGAAGACAGCCAGGGGAAGACACGACCTAGGACCACACGCCTTAGCCTGACTCAGGCTCACAGCCCAGGCTTCAGCTGAGGGGAGGATCTGTTTCTTTTGTTTCTGTTTTCAAAGAAGCCCCAACCATACCTGGGGTGCTGTTCTCCTCCTTTTGCTCCCTCTGTTTGCTTCTTCCAAGGGAGGTAGAATAAGCAGTTATCCCTTCCCGGATACCCAGTCAGACCACTTGGGACCTCCTCAAACCAGCTAAGCTAGAACTTGGCCCAAACTGCTAGCATTTCCCAGGTCAGATTTTTAGTCATCTGCCTTTCTTCCATCATAATGTCAATGGCCACCATTTATGAAGGCACATACTATGTGTCGGGCATTGTCTCGAGACTCCACTTACATCTTCTCATCTAATTCTCACAAGACTCCAGGTTCTACATTATTATTGCCATGCTGATGTCACAATGAGGTCAAGTCATGTGTCCATAAACAGAGAAGCCAGCATGCAGAGCTGTCCTATCTGGTCCACACCCACCATGCCATCCTGCCTCCTGAACGTGTTCCAGGGATGGTGGGATCTGTAGCCTGCTATGCTCCAGGCTTGCATTTCCATCTGGTTCTCAACCACCTGTCCAGGGATCCTGCTCAGCAAATCCTGACCTGGATCATGGCAGGAGGGCTGTGTCCGGTTGGGCTAAGGGAATGCTCTGACATTCCCAAGAAAGAAAGCCTCCCCACAGCGCCCAACTGTCTCCCACACCTATCCATCCAGGTTGAGCCTGGCAGGGAAGGGGCATAGGGACCAGGGAGGATGAGAAGTTATCTTGTGTGAGGCGGTGCATGGAAGGAATGCTGGCTGCTCCTCAGCTCAGCATTCGAGGCCTTCTGCTCTGATCCCCGGCCATGTCTCCTGCTGGTCTCTTCTGCTAGCCTCCTCCCAAGCCTCCTGGTCTTCAGCCCTCATTTTAATCTCTGGGTTTCTGCTTGTCTATTCCTCCCACTTTCTGTCCTTTCTGCTCTCTGCTGAGCATGTAATCCATTCTTCACTTTCAGGCTAGCTGCTTCTGTCCTTGCTCATTTGGGACAGAGCTGCTCTTGGCTAGGCACTGAGGCATTGAATTTGCCCAAGTTAAGCCAGAAGTCATCCAGTCAGCTCTGGAAAGCTTTGGTGCTAGGCTGACCACCCTCAAGTAAGGCGAGATGAGGCCACAAACAAAACCCTGGTAGTGGGCATCAGGCAACTAGACTGTTAGCCAGGTCACTAAACCAACTGGGGTACCTTGGGCAAGACCCAGGGCCTTAGGGCTGCAGTCCCTCTATGTGTAACAGTCAGAGGTTGACAGCAGTAGCTACTGAGCATCTCCCAGCTCTGACATTGTGAAGTCTAAGACGTCTAGATTTCTGCTTCCACACTCCAGCCTAGCTGCTCTTCAGGGCATGGGTGAATTCTTGGGGCAAGGATCCTAACATCAAGTGAGTGGGAACCCATGGGGGTGTGAGGAGCTTTTCCTCCTTATTCAGCACATTTTACCTGTGCTCGTTCATTCATTCAAAGTGCAATCATCACACTCTGGCTCTGGAGGCTTGACGGCCCTCTGGCAGGCTCAGATGGGGGATCACTGCTTTGGTTTGTGTTTCTCCACCCAGTGGCCAGCACACGCTGCCTTGTTCTGTGGAACCCTTTCCTTGGCTGTCAGCCTTCAGGGAGAAGGAGAACACTGAGAGGAGGAGACTCCCAGTTCCAGGCTGTATTGGTCCCATGGAGAGGGCCAGAATAGGTAGGGACTGCTATGGAGGCTTAATGATGGATTCTAGAGAACCCCCACCCCAGCCCACACCCAGGGCTGACCCTCAGAACTACCTGGGATCAGCTACCTGGAAGCCTAGGCTACATCCTGAGAGGACTCCATTCCTAGCTCTGTTTACTCCCAGGTGATGCTAACGGTAGCTAGCTGGGGAGACTTATTGGGTCTGGCACATGTGGGCTACTGCTCAGTGTGGCCCTCTGACCAACAGCATCAGCAGGGGCTTGTTAGACATGAAGACCCCCGGGCCCCAGCCAGAGCATCCTGAGCCTGAATCTGCATCTTAACAAGCTCCTCTGGTGATTCAGACCCATCAGCGTCTGAGAAATGCCGATGCAGGCCGTGGTTTGCAGCCTGGGAGAAGCTCAGGACACAGGTGGCTGGATGGTGTTTGCAGGCTGGCAGAGCCGCGCAATGACTCAGAATGTCCTTGTTGCTCAGCTGGTGACAGGGTGATGGGTCTGCTGAGTGAGACCCCTCCCTACTCAGCAAATTCCAACTGTCTCTGTCCATTTGCTCAGACCCAAAGCTTTGGGGATCATCCTGGGTACTTTTACTCACACATCAATAGATCCTGTTTTTATCATGCCTAAAACACCCAGCACTCAGCTGCACCCACTTCACCCCGACCTCCCTGGCTGAAGCCGCCATTTTCTCACCTGTGGACTATTGCTAATGCCTTCCACCCTCCCCACCTCAGCCCTTGCTGCCTCACCCTGCCCCAGCCCCTTCTCTACAGGACAGGGCCAACCTGGTGAAATGTTGGCCATACTCCATTGGCCTTTCCCTCTATCTCTATAGTTTCTAGTCTTCCTCAGAGAAGAAACTCAAATCTTTCTGAGGATGTAAGTACCCACAAAAGCACCCCTCCCACCTTCCCCCTTCCTGCCCAGGTCCCACTCGCTCACCTCACTGGTCACCTCATCTGGTCACTTGCCTGACCCACTCTGTGCTCCTGCTTTGGGCCTGCCCTCTTGCTGGCCCTTCACCCAAGCACCTCAAGGGCAAAGACTCCTCCTTCCTTTTTTCTTTCCTTCTTTCCTTCCCTCCCTCCTTCCTTCCTTCCTTCCGTCCTTCCCTTCCTTCCTTCCTTCCTTCCTTCCTTCCTTCCTTCCTTCCTTCCTTCCTTCCTTCCTTCCTTCCTTCCTTCCTTCCTTCCTTCCTTCCTTCCTTCCTTCCTTCCTTCCTTCCTTCCTGTCTGTGTTTAGGTGCGTCTTCTTGACTCCAGATCTTGCCATCTTCCCAGGCAGCACTTTCTCCTTGGTGGTTATCAGCATCTAACACGCCGTGGGTCTCTGCATTTGCCTAGCTTCCTGTCCGCTCTTCTGGCATATGAGATCCATGAGGTCAAGGAATGCTGTCTCTTTCATCAATGCTGCTAACTCTGGAACAAGATGAGGCTAAATAAATATTTATTAAAGGTCAGGTAAACTGGGTGTAAGACAGCCTGGACCATATAGCAAGATCCTGCCTCAAAACAAAATTACTGAATGAAAAAGCAAAGATTGGGGCTAGAGAGGTGACTCTAGGAGTTTGTACAAGTATGAGGACCTGAGTTCAGATCCCCAGAACCCGTATGAATGCTGAGCATGGTGGCATTACTGAGAGGTGGAGACAGAAATCCTGGGGCTCACTGGCTGAGCTAGTCTAGTGAGGTGGTGAACTCAAGGTGCAGCAAGAGGCTCTGCCTCAAAAAATAAGGTGGAGAGCTACTGAGTAATACATCCAGTGTCAAAGGCTGGTCTCTATGTGCACACACATGCACAGGTACCTGTGCACACACACAAACACATACCACACACACACACACACACATAAAAACATATTCCATACACACATACATCTGCTGTGTACACGCACACATCCATCCCAGAAAAGGTGAGATCATGGGTACAATACTTTGAGTCCATCCCTGGCTGATGCTTTCTTCCTTGCTTCACTTGGGCACATCTCCCCACTGCAGGAGCAGTGATTACCAGGCCCAGGATGGCCAGTCCTACAGCTTTCACAGCGCCCAGTCTGAGTAGGACAGCCCTGGACACTATAGGCACACGAGGCCTTCACATGGTGCCCCTTTGTCTCCTCACTTCTGATTCACATCATGTCACCTGGCCAATCCCACCTAGAGCCTGGGGGACAATCCAAGAGTGTCCCAAACCAACACGCACACGTTCCCAAGTCTCAAAGCCTAGCCCCAAAGTCCGACTTCTCCTGGATTTTCTTTCTCCTGAAGGTCTTGTTCTATCTTTCCCTCCCCATCTTCCTTGTCCCTTCTCATTCTCCTCTTTACTCTGTCGACATGTTTGTGGGAAGTTCTAGGTATTAGTCACTAGGTTTCAAAACAGACTCCTCTTCTCGAAGGCCTAGGAAGGATGTTTTTTATCCCAAACTCCTCTAGTTGGAACCTCACTCATAGGTTTAGTTTAAAAAAAAGGAATTTTGTATGTGTGTGTGTGGGGGGGGGTCTCTCACACATTTCCTGACTATTTGACCCTGACCCAGAGTCCCTGTCTCTTCTCAGAGAAAACCCTCTTGAGTGAGAAGGCCCGAGTTCAAATCACAGCCCCACCACTTTCCAGCTGTGTGACCTTGGACAAGTTCCCTAACCCGTCTGTGCCTCAAGAGAAAGATATTAATAGCACCTGACTCATAGGGAAGTCGGGAGGATTAAATGTGTTAAGCACTCAGCCCAGAACCTAGAACACAATCAGTGTTTAATTACTGTGGGTTCCATTATCTTCTCTGCACCAGCCTGTGGCCCGAGAAGACCTAAACTCTCACCTGTGCCCCATCTGCTTCCTTCTTTCAGTTCCCAACTCTCCTCGAATACCGCTTCCTGTGGTCACCTCTTGTTTCTTGGTCCCTGGGGCACTTTCTTCCAGGCTCTGTCTCCCATAGGCCAGATTTCAAAGATGTCACCCCCTGAGAGCCAGGCATGGGTTCTTGATTCCCCTGGGGCCCCTCTGTATCATGGGCAGGTTGCACCCTGTTTGAGCCACAGTGTTCCTGTCTGCTGCAATGGACTGCTCAGTCCCTGTTCTTTGTGGAGTTGAGAGATGGATGACAGAACTGCCTGCTGGGCGAGAGGAAGGGAGGGAAGCTGACATCAGACTATGGCCCGGAGCCAAACTCAGTGACCTGAGATGCTGGCAAGTGTGATGGGCCTGGTGGATGGGGGCCATGTCCCACTGGTCATTTTGGCTTCTGTCAGGGTGAGCCAGGAGTTCTCTGCTCTTCTGTGGACCTCAGAGCTGCAGGGTCTTGGGGCCAGTGCTGAGGGCTCTTGTCGGTGCCAGTGGATGGTGCCCGCTCTCAGGCTGGGTTACCCCGCCAGCCTGACGCCAGGCTGGGTGGGGACGGGCTAATATTAGCAGGGGCAGCCCTGGACAGCTGAGCTCAGGGGGCCTCAGGAGCCAACCCCACTGCGCCCAGGCTCGGAGGCCACTTTGGCCTGGGTCACGGCAGTAGCACACAGCTTTCTCCAGCCTTTGCAGGGTTTTGGATGCCCTTCCATCCTGGCCCTGCCCACATGCTCCTGATGGCCAGCCATCCCTGCTCCTCCCTACTTCATAGACCAGGATGTCCTTACTGTCCCTCTCCTCTCTCACTGTGACACAGGAAGGGACCCCTTCTCCTGCACCCCTCGTACACATAGACCCTTCCAAGACTGCTATTAGCACTCACCCATTCATAAATTCACTCAGCATATATGAGTACCTACTATGTGGAAGGCCTCATTTTGGTCTGGAAATTGAACCAAGAACAAAACAGAGACCCTCATTGTTGAGCCTTGCACTGCAGTGCAGGGAGAATGAAGCAGTCAGCACACCGGATGTGAGGTGTATCTGAGGGGAATAAGTGCCGGGGTTTAGCAGTCTTGCCCAGTGTAGTGGTGGAGAAGGTGAGGGAGGGAGTCACGTGATATCCGGGCAGCAGAGGACATGAAACGTGCACAAAGCTCTGCACAGACCAGGATTCAAGAACCTGTGAGTCAGGCTGCTGACAGAGGGTCCGCCCCAAGCAGGCTCCCCGAGTTTGGTCCTCTCCCTCATTCTTGCACTGCCCTTCCACAGCCATAGTGGGTCAGCACCGGCTAGGCTGGCCCACTTGTGGAGGGGCTCCTAAGGCTAGCCACCTGGCTGCCACCAGGCTGGGCGATGAACTGTCGTCTGAACTGGGTGTGAGAGACCCTGGCCAACTAAGCTTCTGCCACCTCTCCCGGTAACACAACTCCCAATGGCGGCTCACCTGGTTCTCACTGCCATCTGCTGAGAGAAGACATCCAGGGGAGAGGTTACTGGCCTCTCTTCAGCAGACTGTCTGGCCCATCCTGGCTCTGTGGATTAGTAGCTGTGTGACCTCTGCAGTCCTCAGCCTCCCCGGCTCTCAAGTGAGAAGACAAGTCCTCGGGGCAAAGGGCCGCTGTGGGAATCCAGAGGGTAGAAGAAGTTCTACATTTCAGTCATTCTCACTATTTCTCAGGACATCTTTGCAGACACTGGCCTGGACGGTTCTGAGAAAATGATCTAATGTCTACAAATAAAGTTGTTATAATTAGGGTGACATTGATGGGGATCAGGTCTCCCTGGTGGTTCCCTGGGGACTTTCTCGGCAGGTGCCAGAGCAGGCTCCCTTGTCATCAGGTCAGGTCATGCTTCAGACCACAGCTTCCCACCAGGGCCAGCATCTCACCCTCTAGAGATTAATTTTTGATGTTGAACCTCAGGGGCTCTCTGAGCAGCTGTGAGGAACATGGTTACCCGCTGGGTCACTGGAAGCCAGTCAGAGCCTGGGGTGAGGACTGCAGCTGAGGACTTGTCATCTACTGAGGGTGGGCCTTGTGCAGAGTACTTTCCCATGGAGTCATGGGGGTTCCTTAGTTCCCCCCTTGACCAGCCCACACACCTGGACCGTAACCCTTACCTTTCCATACCTGTTTGTTTTAAGCTATAAAGTATACGTAGTGGTATTGGAGAATCCAGAAAGAGGACTTGAGGGAGAAAATAGGGTTTCATGTTGGGCTCTGGACAGGGAGAGGCCACCATCTCATGAGCAGGGGAGCATTGGGAGAGGACAGCTCAAAGGAAAGGGTGTTGAGTCTGAGCAGGACTGGGTTTTCCTCTTCCCTTGGCCTTAGGATGGGATCCCACTTATGGACCTGGTTCTGAGGATAACAGTTTGTACATCACTGTTGGGTGAGCTCCAAGGAGCAGAGCCCCCTGCCTGGTACCTGGCAGTTGAAGAAGACACTTTCCAAGGGCAAGATCTGGCACCATTACCACAAGAGCCCTGGACTCATATTCCCCAGGCTGAGCCACAGTTACGCAGAGGGAGGTCGTGGAAGCCTCATCTGGTGGCCCCACAGCCTCAGGGCCGTGATCCACCGTCACTGATGATATATTTAGCAGCACAAAGGTCAGAAATGCCAGGCACTGGCTTCCTTCTGGGTGGCAGGAATTGTGTCTCCTGAGGCCTGGCTGTCACTAGGCAGATATATATTTTTTCTGTCTGGCAGTCTGGGGATTTGAGTGCAAGCCTCTTTAGAGTTGGAAGCATGATGGTTTGCACCAGCTTGTAGAGGCTTCACATGCCCACAACCCTCTCTCAAGTCTGATGGGCTACCTTGGAAATCCCACCCACCTTGTTCTTGCAGACCGCCCACCCCCCAGCCTACAGGCTCAGCCCTTTCCCAGCAGGCTCTCGCTCCCTGCTTTCCGCCTTTGCTGACTGTTTCCTGTAACAGGAATGTCTTCATTCCCTCTGCGATGTGAAATGGACATCCTTGGAAGCCAGCTCTGTTTGATGGCTCCCTCCTTTAAAGAGCCTTTTCCCAAGCCCCACCAGGAGGAGCCAGCTCTGTCCTTCAGGCTTTCAGAATAGATTGCAATAGGTTGTTGCTAATCTGGCATGTTTCCAAAATGACCCTGTGAGGTGGAAGGATGAGATGGAAAAATAAGCAGTGATCCATAGAGATGGACATCCAAGACCATCTAGTTTGTAAGCCACTGAAGAAAGTTGAGATCCCAGGGTGTTCTGTTGAAAATGATGAAGATAAGGTCCAGCCATGCCAGTATTTCTTCTTGCTCTGAAATGCAGTAGCTTTATGGTCAAGAATGGCATTTTGGATGGGTAGACGAGGGACAGGTAAATGGACAAAAGAATGAATGAGGATTATGTGGCTTCATGTGGATGAATGGATGGAAAGAAGGACTTACAGGTGGATGGGAGAGAAGCTGGGTAGGAACCAAGTGGATGGATCTATGCGTGGATGGAAGGAAGGAAGGAAGAAAGGAAGGAAGGAAGAGAGGAAGGAAAGGAAGGAAGGGATGGAGGGAGGGTTCATTTGGCCTTCAAGGTTAGAGGGGAAGTCCCACCTTTCCTCACATAAAAACACCCCAGAGGACAGGACTTGGAAGGCTAGGACATTAGGGTGAAGCCAGCCAGCCCACAGGAGGGACTGCGAGAGGCAGGGGTGGGCTTGCAAGTGAATGAGAGGTTGGCACTACTCTTAGAGGTGAGAATCCCTGATGGAGGAGAAGAAACTAGGACCAGGCTGGGAAGAGCTTGCAGGCAGGGCCACCTGACAGGGCAGACTGGGGGTTCCCAGCCTCACCTCTTTTTTGCAGCCACTGGAGGGCAGAGTAAATGAACAATGCCCCCTGGACCCCAGGCCATGCCTGTGGTTTCATTCTGCTCTGAGGTGAAAAGGCCATTTTCTTCACCAGGTTCCCAGCTTTGGTGAGCAGTAATGCTGGCAGGGTTTTCTCACAGAGGCAGAGCAGGAGAGACAGTACTGAAAAGGGGGCCTGACGACCTCTTGGCTCCATTAGGAAAAAGACACACCATCTTTGTGCTGCCTTTGTCACCATTCCCAGACTTTGTCCATGTTTCCCAAGCTTTAGCCCAGTTGCTCAGCGTGGGCAGTAGAGGACTGTGGGCCTGGGTGGCCAGGTGTTTGAGCGTGGAAGGACCTGGAGGAAGGTTTCAGTGCTACAGCCTGGATGGTGCTCTTCCAGCTAGGGCAAGGGGACTTAATTCATTCGTACAAAGCACAGAGCTGTGAGCCTAGTCACCCCCTCCCATCAAGCCCTGTTCTAGCATTTCCCAGCTCCAGGCTGCACCTCCCCCCCATACACTGGCCTCGGAGATCTCCCTGGGAAACCAGGTCCCAATGAGTGCCTGGTGTGCAGCAAACTGCTCATTACAGTCACGGCTGCAGCTAACTATAGCTCCTGCACACACAAGACCAAGACAACAAGGGAAAGCCTTTTCATACAAAAGCCCCGCATGCAGACACTCAGACATCTGCACACACGTGCTCCTGCACAGCGGTAGCCTTGCACACACAGACACATACTTGCACCAACACAAAGCATCCTTGTCCACTCATTCTCTCATTCATTCAATAAATGTTTGTTGTGGGGGTGGGGTGGGCAGGAGTGTTGTCAAGAGAATGTGTTCTGAAGCTGGGTGAAACCTGCTATCCAATTCTGACTGTATCACTTCCTGGTTGTGTGCCCATGGACAAGTTACTTGGCTTCACGGAGCCTCACTTTCCTTCTTTGCAAGACTGAGGTGACCACATTGTGGACCTCAGAGTTGGAACATAGTATGCATGGGATGATGGCATGGGTCTGGCTCAGGATGTGTCAGTACACAGTAGGTCATTGTCATCACTATTACCTACCTTCTATGTACCCAGCTCTGTGTTGAAAACATCGAAGGCTGTCATTGCTGAAGATATTTATGAAGATTGATGGTGTCTAGTGCATAATACATGAATAGTAGATGTTTTAGGATTGATTGAATGGGTGAATGAATGCTGCATCAAAGGGTGACCAGATGTCCTTGGAGCATTTTTCTCCCAGGAGGAATCCATTTGCACTTTTCTGTCTCAAGCCAAACAGTCCTCAGTCAGTGGCTTGCACCCAGGCAGCCACTGTGAGTCAGCTTAGCAAGTGGACGGTGCCTGGTTTAGCTGCAGCCCTGGGCCTGGCTTGGGCAGACACTGGAGTCCTGTAGCCTCAGGCAGAGCTTGGTTGGAACATCAGGTAGGCAGAGGGCTCTGGTCTGGCATGAGTAGGCTTGCATTTGCTGAGGATGGGACTTGGGTACAGTCTGGGTACAAAACATGCTTGAGGATTTGGAGGTCCTGTTGCTGTTCTCAACCTTTGAACGAACCAGCTGTTCAACTGTGTGGACAGTCTCCTCCCATCACACCTCCTCAAAAAGAAAGTGACATTTCCTGGTGCTTTTTAAAGCCCAGACTGGCTGGGCCAGGCCTGGTGTGGGGTGGGGAGGGAGTGGGTGGCACCGGGAGTCATAGAGCCGCATATCTCCTCACCTTGAGTGATCTCAGGATGCTGGGAATAGATATGGCCTCATCTCCTCACCATGTGTCCCAGATTCCAAGGTCTCTACTCTCGCTCCTGCATCCTAGTTTTGTGCTGTAGACAAGACCTGGGTGACACTCTGAGGCCTTACATTGGCCAGTCTCCTTGCTGGAAACGAACCCTTGGTGACCTGTTTCCACTCTCCATGGATGACATGTGCCATGTTTGTAGCTGGTGGGCATTCAGATTGCTGTGCACCAACTGCTCCCATTGTCAAGGAGAAGAAAGGTATTGTGCCATCTGTCAGTGCGTGCCCCCATTGTCAGCATCGACATGGGTCTGCTCTCAGTCACAGGGCCCATTGGCAGTGCCATGGACTGATTGTGCCAGTTTTGAAAGGCATATCTGGATGACTAGTGACGGTGGACAGATTTGTGGGGACGATCCTTTTGCCAATTTGAGGATAGGCGCATCAGTGTAGATTCACGTCTGAAATCAGCGGCTGTGTATTGTGCCAGTGCTGATGTAGACGCTGATGCTGCACCAGTGGATCCATTATTACATGCTGGGGAAGGCTCATTTCCTAAGGAGGCTGCAGGAGACATGACCCATCATGCAGACAGAAGACTGAGAACACAAACCAGGATGTATGCCTCCTAGCTTCCACACAGGTGGTGCGCTAAGTTCATGCTTATTTATCCTCCCTGATTCTGGGGAAGGGTCCTCCCCTCTCCTACTCACAGGAGAATTTGCATGGTCCTCCACAGAGTCAGATTCCTCAGAAAACTAAGTCCATTAGATCGTGTGAATTGCTAATATTCATCCAAGTGGATGATGTCTCAAGTGGATGAATGTTATCGTATGTAAGTTACACCTTAGTGGGGCTGTGGAGAGTTAGTATATCAGAGGATGATGTGTGCTCTGGGAGAAAGAAGACTGCGGAACATCAGGTCACTGGGGATGCTGGTGGATGGTCACAGGAGGTCTCATGGGATGGGTGAGGAAATGAGCCACAGGGATGTTGGGGGACGGATATTCTAGGAAGGGTGAACAGCAAGTAGGGAGGCCCTAAAGCAGGCATGTGTATACCAGCTTTGAAGAGAACATCTGAGGGTACAGATGCAGCAGGAGGGAGCAAAGCAGACCGCTATGGAGAGAAGGCCAGAGGGGGATGGAGGCTCCAATCAACCAGGCTTCTCCTCTAAGGAAGACAAGAGCCCCTGCAGAGTTTAAGCAGAGAAATGTCACAATTGGATATATGTTTTAAAATATCATCTGGCTGCTATGTTGTCAGTAGCCCCGGAGTACCCAAGGTTGTTGGAAACCCAAGACTAAATCAAGAGACCATGCTATGACTTGGCGGGGGGAGATGATAGAAGGACATGGGTGGGAGCGGTCGTGGGGGGAGGTGATGGAAGGACATGGGTGGGAGCAGTGGCTGTGGCAGAGGGAGGGGGCTCAGCGTCTGGATTTGGCTTCAGGCCGAACCCCAGGATTTCTTTTCAGATTCAGTTGGAGGTGCGGCACAAAGAGAGGTGTCAAGGAGGACTGCGAGGTTTTTGGCAAGAATGTCCTGGAAGTGTGGAGATGGAGAAGCCTGCGGGGGTGGCGGGGACTCAGGAGTTAGTTGTCATGCTGAGTTTGGATTAGCTACTTGAATGCCACCTGGGGATGCCAGGGAGTTGGGTGCGGGAGACCTGGGTTCCGAAGAAAGCATCTGGGTGTGTGTCGCTCCATGCTCTTTGCATGGGAGTGTGAGCTGAAAGAAAGGAGTAAGCCACTGAGTGTGGCTGGAAAAGAAGAGCCAGACTGCTTTCAGAAGTGTCCTGTGAATGAGAGGCCGGAAGCAGAGGGTGACATAGGACCTTGAGGAGGAGCAGCTGGAGGGGGGAAGATAATCAAGAGGTTGCGGGGTCCTGGAAAGTGTAAGAGAAGGATCAAGTGGTCAGTGTCATCAGATGTGGCTGGGAGTCCAGGAGCCCAGGGGAGAATTGTTCCTGCTCTCTGCCTCGATGGCTGTTCTAGCCTGGTGATTCCTGGATGACTCTCATTCATCCCTCCAACTTGTCGCTTCTTCTTGGAAAAGCCTTGTGAAAGGCTGACCAGACATCTTGTACATCCTCCTCAGAGGCCTTGTCACCTCGTATGGCTGCTTTATAAATGTCCCCTGCAGCCAGTGACCCGCACAGGTCTGAGATAAGGTGCGAATGGCTATTGGGAGACAGCATGTGGGTGCTCAAAGCTCTCTGAAACAGATGTGGGGCAGGGTGGGACTGACTCACCACTGGGTTCACTGAAATCCTTGCACTTCCGTTTACTCTTGGGGTCACCTCTTATTCCCCCAACCCAAACATACCTGCACACTTGCTTTCACACATACCAGAGTCAGGAATCCATAGAATGCTAACACACAAGTAGACACTGGGGAGAATTTCCCTAGTCTACTCCTGATGGACTCCATTCCTAGCTCCTCCGTGGAGCCCAGAGGCTCAGTTTTTTCATCTACCAAATGGGGGCAAGGAGGACTGCCTCAGCGATGGCCCAGTGCATGTATGTAGTGATCACATGATTCAAGCTATGAAGGTGTGTGGTAAACAGGAAGACATTGTCCTTGTCATCCTGATGGAAGGGCAACATGGGATGGATGTGAGAGAGATTTCTAGGAGGAGGTTCTGGTCACTGTGTGTGTGTGTGTGTGTGTGTGTGTGTGTGTGTGTGTGTATACGGGTGCTTCGATGCCACTGTGCACCTGTGGAAGTCTGAGCCAGCCTCAAAATGTCTGTCCTCACCTTCTGTCTTGTTGTAGACAGAGTGGCTCTTGTTTGCTGTTGAGGACACCAGACTAGTAGGGATTCTCCTGAGTTCACCTCCCTTTGCTGCAGAACCTTGGGATTACAGAGCTTGTTTGTGCCACAGTGTCTGTCTTGATGTGGCTTCTGAAGATCTAAGGATCTGGTGGTCAGGCTTGAGCACTTTGGTTTTTCAGAAACCTGGTTGCAAACCCTTCCTGCTGTTTCTAGGCTGTATGGGACATGTTTGAATTTGCCTCAGCTATACCGAGCCTGAATTTCTTTCTCTGCAAAATGGTGATGAGAAGTTTCTAGAGATAGATGTATAATCACATCCTCCAGCAAGTATGCAGTTATTGCCTCATAGCTAAGGACAGTGAGAGACAGTGATGAAGACATACAGTGCTGAGACCTCGCTGGCCGTGAGGCCCCAGCGCATCAGCAGGTGCCAGTCTTGACTGCCCACTCTGATAGCTTAGCATCAGCGGGGCTGTGAGAGGCCTGTCCAGGTGCATCTGGCTCACCTGAAGGTGTGGGCATCACTATCACTGTGCAGAAGAGGAGCAGTATGTTCTGGAGATCCCAGAGGGGAGACGGGGGTGGGGGGGACGACAAATGGGTGGAGGTTGATTTAAGAAATAAATGAATATCTCTCGGAGGAGTCCAAAGACAAAATGAAGGCCTTGTCAGTGTCTCGTTGCCCATCATGACCGGCAGAGACATTGGCCTTGAGCTCTCTTGCAGAGGGGACCATGAGCTACCCTCTTCGGGTGACCTTCATGGGGTATTTCTCACTTTCTGATCAGAGGTTTAGTTCACAGTCTTATTCCAACATGTGGCCTTCCCAAGAAAAGGCTTGATGCACATAAGATACAGCTCCAAAGCTAACAGATTAAGCAGAGAAAAGAAAGTTGCATAAAGAAGCAAAGAAATAACTATGTCCGAAATTTAAAGGATTAACCCGAATCACATCACATTTCACTGAGCTCCCTAGCAGTCAACACAGAAGAGAAAACGTGAAGACTTGCTGTGTATGCTTCACTGACACATGGCAGGATCCATACACAGGTTTGTTCTGGCATCCAAGAGGAATGTCCCATGTGGCTAAGTGGGGGGCCCCAGAGTCCAAGGTGTTCCTGGAAAGGTGAGCCCAGGCCCCCGTTCCAAGATCTGCTCTACATCTGCTTTCCAGGAGAGGCCTGGGCCCTGGTAGCACAGCCTGCTTCCCCAAGGCCTCTGAGTCTGCTTGGCCTGCTGGTGGCTGACCGGTTAGAGCCACACCTGAGAGGTCAGATCTGCTCATTGGGACACATGTATGATGACGTGTGTCATATGGCCATCCCAGTTGTGGGGCAGGGTGGCATTGACTCACCAAGAACTCTGAGAGCTTGGTCGAGAGCCCCACTTTTCATTTGAAGGGAGTGCCTCACTGGGCTGGTGGAGGATTACATGAGCTGGTGTGGAAAGTACCAGAAGCAGGGGCCGCTCAAGACCATGAGGTTATTGATGTCCTTCACTTTGTTTCCAGAGTTGAGCTAGAAATTAATAGGCAGCTCCCATTGGCTCCCTGCTCATCCTGTGACCTTGTATGACCTTCTCTATGAACTTCCATGTCATCTCAGCTCACGTAGAAAGACTGTATCTGTGGGATGTGGGGTCTTGTTGCAGTCAGCATTCTGGTTGCTGCGCAGAAAGAACCCAAGCAAAAGCAGCTTATGGAGGAATGGGTTTATTTGGCTTATGAACTTGAGGGGAGACTCCATCCTGGCAGGGAAAACAATGGCATGAGCAGAGGGGCGGACATCACCTCTGCCACAGCACTGCAAACAGTGGCAGGAAGGTGTGCCAAATATTGGCAAGGGGAAGCTGGTTTATAACCCCATAAGCCCACCCCCAACAACACAGCTCCAGCGAGGTTGTAAAAACCAAACTGCCATCAGCTGAGGATCGATCAATCAGAACACATTCATTTGTTTGTAGGCAACACCTGGATCAAACCATGACAGGTCTCTCTCTCTCTCTGAGGGCCATGACCATGCTGGCTAGAGGCCCGCAGTTCTGGGTCTTGGGCCTGGCATTGTCCACAGGATGCAGGCTGTGAGGACTGTGTCTTCATCTCTCTGAGACTGACACTTGTTGAGTTTGTTCTTAGCAGGCAGGTGGAGTGGGACAAATTTGGATGGGGGCATAAAATGGAGCATGTTGAAGCCCCCTCTACCATCATTTGAGAAAAACAGGAGCCCAGATGTGTTATAATTCCATGAGGAAAGTTGTGGCGGGATTTTTGTGATACTGTGGGAAAGTGTTGGTCTTTGAGCTTCTCTGGTACTAGACTTTGTCTTTTGACCAAGAGTCAGTCCTGGGGCCCCTGGGCATTTCCTCCACACCCCTCCTGGAGTTTATTATCAGTGTTCCATTTTAAGGACGGTGAGACTGAAGAGGGTGGCAGGACACCCCCGAAGTAAAGCAAGTCTCAGAGGCCCAGTGTGACCAAAACTCCATGTCAGAGCCCAGTGTGATCCTGAGAGTTCTGCAGCCTTGAGTAGCTCTTGTCCCTGGCTGTGCCTCCATGTCTCCATTCCTGCCTATGGGGCAGCTTTCCCCAGAACCCTCAGCAGGCCCCCTCTGTCTCAGGGTCCTGGTTTCTAATAGCCATGCTTCCTCAAGTCCAAGATTGCATCCATCTAAGACACACTATTTGTTCAATGACATACCAGTGGCATTATGGGAAAAATACTATTTTATAGACTTATGCATGCTGCGTTTTAATTAACTGAAAAAATGTGCATTTTGTGTTGAAAGCAGTAGAAACCATTGCCACCTCTGACACCTTGTCAAAAGCCCAGCTGTCAGGGTGACCTGGTCCTGATATGACCTGAGTCTGCCTGGGTCTCTGACCTTGGCCTTCTCTACCCAGACTCCAGATTAAGAATGTCATGTGTGTATGTTGGTGGTGGGGTCTGGGGTAAGAATGCACACAACCCTGCCTCCCTGCTCCCACCCTGCTTGGTCTCTTTATCCATTTCTAGCATGGAAAAGGGTCAGGACCCTGGGCCAAGTCTCAGGAAAAACATGTCCAGAGGGCCCAGCCACACACACACACACACACACACACACACACACACACACACTCACACACACACACACACACACACAGAGTGAAACCCACACATGTACACACACACATACACACACTGATTCCTATTCATTTTCTTTTCACATGCACACAAACACAGACCACAAACACCCCATATACCTGCACATTTATACGCGTATACCACACCTCATACATGGCCTTCTGCAATGCACACAGCACATTCACACACCTCATCCATGGCCTCCTCCCCACACAGCATGCTGTTCTAACTCACAGGACCTGCATCACACAAGGCCACCACTGCACACACAGGTCACACTCATCCATTTTGCAAACATCAGCTCCTCAGTTACAAAGTGCCTCCCTGCACACAGACTCCCCCCAAAACCTCCCTCAGGGCATGCTCTCTGCACACATGCAAGGCACACAGACTCCCTGGCTCTCACAGACAGGAGCCCTGTAGGGAGCTGTCCTGCCCCCTGCTCTCTGAGCAGGTGCAGCAAGGGGAGGAGTAGGAGGAGCAGGAGCTGGACGCACACAGCACACACTCTTGGGTTCTATGGTGGAGGCAAGGGGCAGAACAAAAAGGGACAGGATCCCTAATTCCCATCCCCAACTTCACAGCCCTGGCCAGCCCAGTGCACTGTGGGCGTGCCCAACTAAGAAAGTCCAGACAAGCCTAATTCAGTTTCCAAACTCAACTGACAATTTATTTAAGACAATTGGCTATCCTGTCTGCTTTACATCATTTTCTCTGAGCAGATAGGAATGCACTGCACACCCCTAGTGAGCAGATCTCGTTAGGTAGAAAATAGACCTATAGCCTCAGGGGCGTGGGGCTGGACATGGGGCAGGGCTCTTTAGACTAGCCATCATGTACCCCCAACTGCCTGCAACCTTACCCTGCCTCAGTATCCTCAAAAGAGACCGAGTCCAGCCTTCATTTTCACCAGGATGAAGCGGAGGCCCAGAAAGGGAGTGATTTGTCATGGTCTGACCAGAATGTCGGTCCTGCACTGTTACAACTCCTGCCTTGTTTCTGAAACCCAAACTGTAAGAACACGAGCATGGATCCCCACGGTGATCCCCTGAATAGCTCCGAAAGGCAAGCACAATTTTTGAAAGATGACTGTTGCATAAATAATTCATAAATGAAAGTCAGAACACATATTGGTCATTTTAATAGATAGTAAATTCTTTATGATTTATGTTTTCGGGGGTGGGGTTGTGATAAAAATAACTCGGTGATTTATAAAACATCTTCTTAAGTCAACAGATCGTTAGTAGGTTTGTCTGACTTAACAGCCAACAGCCTCACCATCCTCGTTACCATAGAAATGGAATGCCTCGCTCCGTTGCCATGGCTACCACTTTCTAGAACACAATTGGTGGGTCTCACGGTTTGTGATTTGGTTCTGGAAAAAAATAGAAAAGATGCAGAACTAGCAGCCTGAGTGTATGCTACATTGTCAGGTCATCTCCCCTGCATTGCCCTGCATTTTACTAGGCTGGCCAGGTGGGGTGACAGACAGCACAGTCCCCTGGGCTGCCTGACATGACTCCTTTTGTCTACAATCAGACTAGGAGCCCTGGAGGGACCAGACCTGGTCCTGGGCATGTTAGGGCTATGCTGTTACAAGGGTGGCCTCAAGAAAAGCCACAGGCCTGACAGGTGACGAGATATCAGGAAGCCTGCTGACAATGAGTAGAGGAAATCCAGGAGTCAGCATTACCAATGGCAGGCTGAGGGCGTCAGGAAAGGCTGAGGGGGCAGAGGCAAGGCAGGCTGGAGAGAGTCAGTCGCCCCCTAGAGGGGACACAATGGGCAAAGGGTAGACTGGGGGCCAGGCATATGGGGATCTGAGACAGAGGCTGCGGCCTGGGGCCTGCTGTGGTCCTAGGGCTGCACCGCCATCGTGTGCTGAGTGAGTATGCATGTGTCGTGTGTGCATACAGTGTCTGGGTCTGGTTGGTGTGCAGCAATGTGTCTCAGTAAGCTATCTGTGTTCTCTGTGAGGCCCAGGGGCTGTGTGCCCATGCTCCCAGTGTCCAGGCTTAGGGTACAGGTGGGGTGTATACTCTGCATCATCATTGTGCCCGTGGGTGACTGGGGATCAGGAGGCAGACAGTTTACAGGAGGAGTCCCTTGACCTTTGCCCTGAAGGTGTCAAGCCCAGAATTGCTGCAGAGGCTACTCTGGGGTCTTTGTGCCCTGATTCCATGTCTTCCTCTCCCCTTCGGCTGAGTTCTCTGAATACTGTGAGGTCTTCTTTCCCAGAGGCTCAGCAAGGAGGTGGGCCAGGTGGGATGGAGGCTAGACAACCCTAGGCTTCACTGAGTCCTGCTAAGGGGTCAGTCTGTTCCTGTCCCAGGTGCCACCAAGCTCTGGGCACCAAGATCTAAGAATGACTCAGGTATGGCCAGGCTCCTGTATAGTTGGATCTAGTTGTCCCTGCCCTCATCAGTCACAGGGCACAGCCCAGCCCATTAGGGAGTGTGGAATGTTGTGCCCAAGTTGGCAGCACTCAGATATGATCTGGAGCCGGCTGCCTAGAAGCAGGGCTTGAGAGAGCGCAAGCCAGGGCTGGGTAAACTTGGTCCCTGTCTCAGCTCTATCACTCACTTTGAACCCTTCATCTCTGAACTCCTGGCATTTCTTCTGCACACAGTGGGGATATGACTACCTGTTCCGGGTATAAGGTGTGCACAGTAGCAGGTCCTAGACCTTAGGTAGTTTTTCCTCCCCTTCCTGTGCTCATCCCCAGCCAAGGCCGGGAATTGGGACCTAGGGCTTTTCTGACTTTGGCATTTCCAGTTTGTGAGCTTAGAACAGTGAGGGGTCTGGGTGAGCCAAGGGATTCTTTCTGCCTAGCCTCTAAGGGCCCCCATGGGCCCAGATATCTCCAGGGCCCTGTGACAAGATAACTAGAACTTGTAAGAGCAAAGATTAGAAGTGGTGGGGTGCCAGGCCTCCTACCTGTCCTGGTTCTTCCTGGGCAAGGTGTCTTCCTGCCTGGCTCCAGGACTGGCTTCTACTGCTCACACCCACCCCTTGAGTGGTAAGGGGCAGACCTGTGCATTGATCCTCGATATCCATGCATTTTTCTATGTTAATAAGATCTGAACTCTTTCTAGACCTCAGTGTCCCCATCAAGGTCAGGTGAAGGGACAGGTAAGATGAGAGCTCAGAGGGCTCCTGGTCTCCAGCCAGTGACCTGCCTGGGCTATTCCCATGAGCCTCTGTGAGCACTAAAGAGCCATCACTGGAGACAGATTCACGGCCTCCCTGGGCGGATGTAGAGACTCATTAGTCCCTGGCTATGCCTCCTGAGGACCACAGCTGCAGTGGAAGCCTCACCCCAGAGGACAGGCCATTAATGGAGCCCTGAAGGATGCATGTGATTTTCCAATGTGGAACATGTGTGGCAGGAACACTCCGGAAGAAGGAAGAGCAGGTGCAAGGCCGTGAGGACAGGGAGGCGCTGGTCAGGGTGGCAGAGAGTCGCATGAGGCAAGAATGCTGGATACAAGCAGGGGAAAAAAAAAACCCTGAGAATCCAAGTGCAGCCAGGGCACAAGGACCCTCATCATCTGGGCTGACAAGTCTGGTCTTTTCTCTGTGGGCAGTGGGGCAACTGGCATGGCAGTTCTGGGATTTCCTCTGGAGGCTGTGGAGTCTGAAGCCTAAAGCCTACTTTGATGGAGACGGCCCTGTTGAGAGAGGACATGGAGGAGGAATGGAGAAGGCCTGGGAGGGTATGTCCTGGGGAGGGCAGCAAGGAGAGGAGGTTCCCTGTGACTCTGCCCGTGGTCAGGAGGGGCCTGACCTCTGGGCTTCTTCAGATGCCCACAGGATATATATTACCTCCCAATTCACATAAAGGCCAGGGATAGGGGCATGACATGTACTTAGAGAGATCTTGGTCTGTGACTGTCAAGGTCCCCAGAAAAGGTCCCCAGTGTGATGCATCTGGGGCCAGATTCCTAGCAATGGGACGGGGAGGTGGTTTTTAGCCCTGAGAGCATGGGGGCTGGTAGGAAGAGCTCTGGGGTGAGGTGAGTTTGGATCAGAGATGGCAGCCTCTTCCCATTCCTGAAAGCCATCCTGAATGAGCTGGACCCTGAAAGAAGAGCTTCCTAGAGTTGGGAGACTTCCTCTCTGCCCTGCCTCTCTCAAGAGTGTGCAAGTAACTGTTTCCCCAGCCCCACATGCTTCACAGGGTGGAGGGTCTCCTCTCTCCAGTCTGTGCTGATCTCTGTGTCATCCTCATTGGGGGCCAGACACAAGGCCTTAGCTCTGTGCTTGGTGCCTGGTGAGGAAGGATGGAAGGATGGCTGGGTGGGCCAATGGGAAGGCGATATGATTGGGTGGGTGGGAAGGAGGGAAAATATGAATGAGTAGATGGATAAAGGGAGGGAGGGAGAGGAAGAAAGGATGGTGATTGGATGGACCTATGAATGAAAGTAGGGAGGGACAAGTGGGTGGGAAGGAGAGAGAGAAGGAAGGGAGGAAAGACGGAGGGAGAGAGCTACAGCTGAGGAGATGGCTTGAAGCTTGCTGAGAAAGCACGGAAGCCTCAGTTTGATCCCCAGCCTTTGTGTCAAAAGTCACAGCATGGCTAAAAGCCTAAAACTCCAGCGTCGAGCGGGTGGAGACTGGAGGGTTGCCAGCCAGCTCCCGTGTTTCCTTGAGACCCTGCCTGGAGGACACCGACCTCTCCTGGCCTCTGCACACACACACGGGAATGCACTGTACACACACACACACACACACACACACACACACACACACAGAAACAGGACTGTGGAAGGACGCAGATGGATCTCACCTGACAGTGGCAGAAAAGGTTCTAAACTGACAGTGCTTTCAAAGCAACAGGGCGTCAGTGCACAAGAATGAGCAGCTTAGGGCTCTTCCTGTTTCTGGGCCTCAGGCTTCCCGTCTGTACCACGTGGTATCTTAGACCCATCACTTCAAAGACTGCTGTCCCTCAAAATGCCCGCTGTCCCTCACGCTCCTCAGAACTTCCTCAGAACAGGGTTTGGATGATCCGCTTGGATCCCTGCCAGGTTGGATGTCAGGCCCCCTGGTCTTGGTTAATGTCACGGAGCATTTCGGGGACTCTAGGGACACTCCCATGGGATGGAGGAAGGGGCACCATGCCAAAGCCAACTAAAGCAGTTGCTGGAGGCTGTCTGGCTGCTCGATGCTGATGAAGGGAGACTCTTTGAGTAAGCAGACCGGAAGGGAGAGAGAGGGGAGACCAGGCCTCCGAGGGGTCTGACCCCCCACAGCTGCCCCTGCTCATTTCTTGGCACACTATAGCACCAGCCAGTGAGGTCGCCCATCAGTCAGGGCAGCTAAATGCTGGGACACGTCACTTATAGATTGTGGCTCCGCACAGAAGTTGTTTCTATTTGGGTAACAGTTTCATGAGGATATTTAAAGATGGTTTCTCTTTTCAGGAAGTCAGGCACCTTCCCTCAGGCGGCTTTGCTGGGCTCAGGGGCAAGAGTGTTTGGCTGACAGTGGGGAAGGAGGCATGGAGATCAGGGAGGAGGGTTTCACCGGACAGGCCTAGCAGACAGGTCCTGAGGTGTCAAGTGTGGCCTGTCTGCTGGTCATGTTGGAAGGAGCCAGGGTTCTCCACTCCGAGTGGAGCCTCTCTGCTGACACCCTGTGTTTCTCACCCACAGTATGTGGCCTTTGCCTCTCTCTTCTTCATCTTGGTCTCCATCACTACCTTCTGCCTGGAGACCCACGAGCGCTTCAACCCCATCGTGAACAAGACAGAGATCGAGAATGTTCGGAACGGCACGCAGGTGCGCTACTACCGGGAAGCGGAGACGGAGGCCTTCCTTACCTACATCGAGGGCGTCTGCGTGGTCTGGTTCACCTTTGAGTTCCTCATGCGTGTGGTCTTCTGCCCCAACAAGGTGGAGTTCATCAAAAACTCGCTCAACATCATTGACTTTGTGGCCATCCTCCCCTTCTACCTGGAGGTGGGCCTCAGCGGCCTGTCCTCCAAGGCGGCCAAGGATGTCCTGGGCTTCCTTCGGGTCGTCCGCTTCGTGCGCATCCTGCGGATCTTCAAGCTGACCCGCCACTTCGTGGGCCTGAGGGTCCTGGGCCACACGCTCCGTGCCAGCACCAACGAGTTCTTGTTGCTCATCATCTTCCTGGCCCTGGGCGTGCTCATCTTTGCCACGATGATCTACTACGCAGAGCGGATCGGGGCCCAGCCCAACGACCCCAGCGCCAGCGAGCACACGCACTTTAAGAACATCCCCATCGGCTTCTGGTGGGCAGTGGTCACCATGACGACCCTGGGCTACGGAGACATGTACCCGCAGACGTGGTCCGGCATGTTGGTAGGAGCCCTGTGCGCGCTGGCAGGCGTGCTGACCATCGCCATGCCCGTGCCCGTCATCGTGAACAATTTCGGGATGTACTACTCCTTAGCTATGGCTAAGCAGAAACTACCAAAGAAAAAAAAGAAGCATATTCCGCGGCCACCGCAGCTGGGATCTCCCAATTATTGTAAATCTGTCGTAAACTCTCCACACCACAGTACTCAGAGTGACACATGTCCGCTGGCCCAGGAAGAAATTTTAGAAATTAACAGAGCAGGTAGGAAACCTCTTAGAGGCATGTCCATCTGACCTTTCACCTCCGCCCCCTGTAGCGATGATTCCAGATTCAGACTTGCTTCCTTAGTTCCGTGGGCGACCCCCGGACCCTGTGCAGCCTGGGGGCCCAGGGAGAAGCTGGGTGGCCAAATTCCAAGGCAAGAGCCTGTAGAGGAACCTCACTGGTGGTCCTGGGTAAGGAGGGTGACGTGGTTGGTCTCGGATGTCCCAAAGAGACCACAGGACCACAAGGTCGCTGAGGACTATCTTAGCAGGAGCCCCCGGGGTGAGCCCAGCATGAGTCTCTGACTCAGGCGACTGACCCAGTTTTGGGCCAGGAGGGAGTGGGTGTGATTCCGAGATGCCACACAGCTTTTGATTCGGTCCTTAACACAGCTCCCTTCAGGATGTGTAGACAGCAGAAATGGCGCATGGGATCCGGGCAGGAGGGTCCCTGCAAAGGCTAGGATTCCCAGCCCCAGCATACCTGGTCTCCATAGCCGCGTAGAAGCACTGCTCCGATGCCAGCTGCCTGGCTCCAGGTCCCCTAGCCTTCCACGCGTGACAAGCTTACTCACCCCCATAGCATGCTGAAACAACTCATCCTCTGCCAAACCGCTCTAGACTTTAGCCGTTTATCTTTAGGAATCTGTTGGAGTGACTCTGGCTTTCACGTTGTCTGTTTGGGTTGATGGTCCAGTGGGAGTTTCTGGTGAGCAAAGGACTTAGAGGGGCCACACCCCGGGCAGCTGAGATGAAGGCTCTTCAGACCAGTGACAACCTCCCTTTGAGGGTTGTCCCGATGCCTGGCGGTAGGGGCTGCAGCAGCAATACAAGACAATTACTTTCCCGTGAATTCTCTGGGGGCCAGGGAGGGGGAGGGGGCCACGAAACAATACTAGTCACCGTGGGATATATTCTAATATTCCATGGCTAGTGGTTCGTTATGGGACTATCTCAGTTTTATGAGAATCTGAATATAGCACATAAAGTTGATCCTGCAGCTCTGGTCCGAAAATGAAAACCCATAGTCTACCTCTACCCATGGAATCTCATTGACTTACTCTGCGGACACAAGGATCTCCAAGGAACAGATGACCACACTGAGCTGAGTACGGGGGTGGCCGCGAGGTTGACAGGGGTCAGTCATTAGGTCCGTTTAGTCTCTGGAGGATGTCCATGGTCCAGGTCTGGACGTGGGTTTCAGGTTAGCTTAGCCCCAAGTGAGGATTTCTCCCTTCGTTCTGGGTGGCCTGTCCCGTGGCTGTTTGGTGTCCTTCCTGTTGGTGTGCTCTCTAAATCACCTCCCCATCCTGACCCTTCATCACTGCCACAGCTATGCGACCCAAGGTCCGCTTCTTTGCAGTGGGGGCCTTCTCTGCCCTGCCCTTTCCCCTCTCCTTCCTGGGATTCTTGTAGGCACCTGAGTGGGAAGGTAGCTTGTTCTGGGCTGGGCCAGGGGGTGGATAGGTGGTCTGAGGTGGAGCAAGGCTCCCAGCCAAACCACAACTCCAGCCGTAGGAAGCCCTAGGCCGCCCTCTGGCTCTGGGAGAAGCTCTGGGCTGGTCTGCTCTACCAGGTCCCAACAGGAAATGCTCAGCCTACGGGGCATCACCTTACATGACTAGGCCCTTCTGACTCATGCTCCCCAGCACTGTGTCATTCAAGATTGGGGTTCAGATAGTCCATCAGTGATCCCCAGACTTCCCTGTGTGCCCAGGCAATGTGATCATATTGTCCAAGTGCTGAACACACACCACACACACACACACACACACACACACACACACACACACACACACCCCTCTTCCCACACTGCAACACACTTGTAGAGACTTGTGTACTTCTGTGGGATACTCCTGCCCCCCCCCAGCCTTAGCAGACCTGCCCCTGGGAACCACCTTACCCTGGTTCCAGGTTTCAGGGACCCAGAGAGCTCTGGCTTAGACAGTCCTGTGATCTGCCCTCTGGAGTTCAATGCCTTGTCCCACCCCCACCAGCTGTCCTGGTCCTATTTTCTCCCCTCGGTGTGTTGGTAATGTGTTGTTTCGATGCCTCCCTTGGCTCTGAGAACTCACTCCCACCCCAAGCCTCATCCCTCCAAAAGCTAGAGTGAGGAAGGCTTATCTACCACCGAGAGTGTGTGGTTCTTAGAGGGTGTCTTCCCCTGTGCCTGCACCCCAGCCTCCCTTCCCATTCACCTCCTTTTCTGTTCTTAGCTACACATGTGGATGGGCATGGGGCAGAGGAGAGTTTGTGAGAGTGAGGAAGCAGCAGAGACCAGGAGGGCAGATGTGGGGAATTGGGAGCCACATACAACCTCCCAAGGCCGTTCCCCAGAGGCAGAGGCAGGCAAGCGGCTCCTTCAGCTGGAGCTTCTTCAGCTCCACTTCAAAAACTAGAGTTAGGGTCCAAAATAACATACTGGGCCCTATGGGCATCCCATCCCCCACCCACAGGTCAGACCCACACCCCCACCTCTTCTCACTGCTGAAACCTTAAGTCTGTGTATCTGTCCTAGGGATGATGTGATATCCATCTCTGGACCATGACTGGCAGACTCTCATCTCTTGTCATGTCCTGGGGTGCTGCCAAGGGACCAGTTCTTGCCTCGCTGTGAGGCTAAAAGGCTGATGCAGAGAAGCTGCCCCTCTCCAGGAAAGAGCCCCCTCCCCACCTGCTCTGGCAGCTCGGAGTGTTCCCTCTGTCCTGCCATGTTCATTCTTGTGTGTCTTGTCCATCCCTGCTCCTGTGATGTGATGTGGGTCAGTTCTTTGTGATGCTTCAGGAGCTGGGGTGGCAAGGATGGGCAGGAAGCAGTGAGGTCCCAGGGAGGCCCCCTGCTGGGCCCCTGGGGGATATTATTGCAGTCTCAGGGGCCTCTTTGGGAAAGCAGCAGAATCCAAAATCTCCTATCTCTGGGCCCTCCAGCTGTCTCTGCCTGGGCTGCAGTGGCCGCCCAGGAGGGAGTGGTGCTAGTCTGTGGGGTAGGGAGGGTGATGGGATTAGGGACAGAACCCAAGGAGCAGGATGCAAGGGTGTGTGTGTGTGGGGGGGGGGGCGGTGAAGAGTCTGCATGGATCCAGCGTCAGGGCCGGCAGCCGGGACCCTGAATGAAGCGCTCATTGTCTGCTGTGGGCTAAGTGGGGGTGCAGAGGAGAAATGACCCAACCCTGCGGTCAGGCAGGGGCGTCTTTTCCGTGTTGCTCACATTCTCTCTCTCTCTCTCTTCACTAATCATGTCTCTCTCTCTCTCTCCTTATTTTTGTTGCATGACTGTGCTGGCTCCCATGTTTGTCTCTCACAGACTGTCCCCATGTAGCCCAGGAAGTTATTCCTGAGACTCAGCTGGGCAGACCTCTTGGGGGTAAACCCAAGGGAATGTCCAGCCATTCCCACCCCACCCCAGCCCTCTGTGCACCCCACAGTGCCCGCTGCTCATGTGAACAGTAAGTATGTCGGCGGCCGTGTCTGGAGAGGGCACTGTACCCCGGTTCTCCTTGCTCCAAAGTTTAAAAAAAAATGATCGTGTCACAGACACTCATCTCAGCTCATTTCAAAGCCTGGACCTCATCTCTGAGACGCTGCCCATGCTGTCATTTCGTCATTGCAGGCCTGTGGGTCTAGTGGCGGCCTGGGCCCTGGGCCAGAGGAAGTGGTGCCCCAGCTATCTGGAAGCAGGTGGGAATGGAGGCTCCTAAGTGGCATTTCATCAGAGGACAGGCCAGCAGGCAGGTGGGGACGCCCTGTGAGCTTGTACCTGTGACTTTTCGCCATGATTCTCCATTAGACAGTTTGGTATTTCTGTAGATTTTCTTTCTGCTAGCCATCCCGTTGGAGTTAGGGGCCAGAAATGGGCCAGTTCCCGTAAGCATCTCCAACTGCAGATAAACTAGTAGCCACTGGTGTAGTCTACGCCTCAAAAGTCAAGGCTGAGCTAGACGAGAAGCTCTAGAGGCATCCTGGGAACTCCTCCAGGTGCTCCCGGTCCTCCAGAGGAAATCTTTCCCACCTCTGAGCCCTTTAGCGTTGGAGGTGGGGGCACTAGGGACCAGGGAGCTTGTGGGATGGTGGCTGTGCTCTCAGAGGGAGAGGAAGGGTCTCAGGCAGAGGCAGAGAGGGACAGCCACTATGGGCCCCTCCGCAGACAAGAATGGCAGGCTGTGGACACCACTGACAGACAGGGGGCCACCCAAGAGATAACCAGTCCTCACCTCCAGCCACGGGAGATGCCGCTGGGATCCACCTTTCTTCCTCTGGAGGGAAGTCAGGCGGGGCACACGGACTCCGGTAGACTTCCCCCACATAGACCATTCCCTCACCCTCTCCCTCGCCATACCACCTTCCTGTCACCCCAGCTCCTTCCTCCAAGTCCAGAGACCTTTGGGGAGGGGGACAGGGGCCATCCAGAGTGGAAGGTAGGACCTGAATGTCTGTGAGCACACTAGTGTGCCTGCAGACACGCCCACATGCTAGGCAACCCCCAGCTCCAGTCACGTGGGGTCAGCGTTTCCTTGGTAACTGGCCTTTCTGGTTCAGAGTCAATCGGGAGTGAAGGCCCTGGATCTTCAAGAAACGCAGTGTACGTGAAGTGCTTTACCACCTTGTATGAGAGACTTTTTTAAGTTCCAAAATTATGATGGGATTTTTTTTGGATTTGCTTTATGAATAAACCTGATTGGTCCATTTCTCTTTTGACTGACTGCCTCTTTGTAGTGACATGATGTGTACACCGGTGGTGATTCCACCCACGTACACGCCGGGAAGGATCATTCCTGCGTGTAGGTACATGATGTGAGGGTGGGACATGTCTCCGGCTCTTCCCTTGTTCATCTTGTGGAGAGTCTCCCTTAACATGCTCGCCCATCCTGGGCTCCTTCAGCCCCCTAAGGGCTTGCTTCTGAGGCCCCCAGCCTAGGTGCAGTGTTTGAGTGGGCTTCACCCTGGCAGGGAGATTCTGCTTTGAGGGCAGAGAGTGTGGGGCACGTTCAGTCCCCAAGAGTGACGGGGTAGGAGGTAAAGGCCAGTCAGGCACCCAAGGCCTCTACACCTTTGCTCCTAGAATTGGGGGAGACAGGATGCCTGGCTCTGGGCACACTTTCCCCCCTACCATCATGTCCCCCGACCTCCTCCCATGATCCTTCTTAGCCACTACCGAGGCCAAGACTCAAACTTTCCTCACCCAAGGCCATCATCAGCTGCTGTTGTCTTCTTCACGTCCATTCGCTCTGCTTTGCCGGGATCCCTGGCAGAAGGGACAGGAATGGGAGCCCTCCCACCTCCCTGTCCGACCATCACAGCCTCATGCATACATTCCTGTCGTGAAAGCTGACCAGGCCCACTGGAGTGGCGTGGGAAGACCCTGCTTGATACCGTGGGGAGCAGAGTGAGTCTGTGTGAGCACGGGGTAGATGGAGTGGTCTCAGCGAGTCTGCGTGGGCACAGAGCAGACACTGTACATGGGAAATGGCCAGTCCACCTTGGGGATGGTGAGGCCGTGACCAGGCCTAGAGGGTATAGGGATGGGGAATTGGAGGGACCTGGTGGTGTCTCTGTGAGACCAGTGTAGAAAGTAGAACTAGTTTTAGTCTGTTGGGAGACAGGGATTCAGAGGGACATGACTGTGTGTCATGGCAGGCGTGGCCAAGTCTAGTTTGTGTGTAGGATAGAGTTTCAAGAGGGCCCTGATTGTGACCCTGTGGGGACAATGTAGAAGATATGACCAGACCTAGTTTTTTTTGGAAAGGGAGGGGAGTTCATTGGAACCAGATGGTGTTCATATGAGGACCGTGTAAAAGGTGAGGACAAGCCTAGTCTGTGTGAGAAACAGGGTTTCAGAGGGAGCTGATTGGTTCCTATGGAGACAGTGTAGGTGTGGACAGGCCTAATTACTTAGTCTGGGTGACAGCGTTCCAGAGGGTCCCTGTGGGGATAGAGTAGAGGTGTGACTAGGCCTGGGGCATCTGATAGAATGGTAGGAATAGGCCAAGTGATCAGATGAGAGGGGCATCATGAACCAGTGATGGGGGGAAGCTGAGGAGATGAAATGGGGGCCGGGTGGGCCCAGGGAAGTCTGCCCCTTGGCTGTCTGTTGCTAGGAGGCAGCCAGGCTCTGGTCGGTAGCAGAGAGGTCTGAAAGGCCACCTCTCGGGACTGGAAACTTTCTGCATGTCTGTCTGTCTTCTCCCTGAGCTCTGTGTCTGGCCTTCTCCCCATGACTGCAACACACCATCCTGTCTCATCGGCCCTCCTTGGGCCTTGGGCCTGGCCCCCGGCATCGCATGCTGGGCTCATCAACAACTCATCTTTCTGCAAACTTTGAGCAAAACCAGGAGTCCCTCCCTCCCTGTACTGTGGGCACCTCACGGGTTGCCTGAAAGAGCCGAGAAACCCCAGGCCTTGAACCTTCCTCCGTGGTCCACCCACCTTTCTATCCTCAGGAACTGGAAGCCCTTTGCCAAATGCCCAACCTCTGGCCTGTCCCCCTCTCTCACTAAACAGTTTTCAGTGTCTCAATAGCTTCTGCTTATATGTTTGAAGATTCCAAACTGAATGGGGAGGTGGCGAAGGCCGCGCTGGCGAACGAAGACTGCCCCCACATAGACCAGGCCCTCACTCCCGATGAGGGTCTGCCCTTTACGCGCTCGGGCACCCGCGAGAGATACGGACCCTGCTTCCTCTTATCAACCGGGGAATACGCGTGCCCACCTGGTGGAGGAATGAGAAAGGGTATGTAGGGGAAGTCGCAGCTCTGTGCATCGGCCGGGCCCGCCTCGCGCTCCTGCAGATGGGTGGGCAGGGCGGCGGGCAAGGGGCGCTGAGGGGCAGGCAGGCACACCGAGGGGGCAAGGAAGGAGGGATCCCCTAGGGTAGGCCCCTGGAAGTCAGAGTCCCTTTGCACCAGTGGGACATCAGGCTGACAGAAGGAAGCTGAGGCCCAGGCAGTTGTGAGTTAGTACTGGGCTGAATGGTAGGAAGGGGCCTGGCAGAGGCTGGTTGACTATGGGCGGTGACCCCAAGACCAGGGGTGCCCAGAGAGGCAGAGGGGAGCTTCGACTACCCCAGACTGCTCTCTAGTGGGGCAGGGCAGACACAAGAAGGTAAAATGCCTTCTCCTTGACCATGGTTGAGGAGGGCAGTGGGGTGGGCCTGCTTGGCTAGGATCCTGTGAGCTGAGGAAAGGCCATCTGTGGAAGAGGTATCCTTTCAAGAGACTCTGCAGACCAGTGGGAGGGGAGGCATCAGAGAGAGGTGGCTTTGGGGCTTGGGGTAAGGCCACTGTCCCTGCAGAGAGGTAAGGTGTGTGCAGTAGTCAGAATGTTGCTAGTGGAAGACAGAGAACTTGCCAAGAGAAGGTGGGTGAGCAGAACTCTATGTAGGTCCTGCTGTGGCCCAAAGCCCAGCTCCCTCTGCCCTGGGGTGATGGGTGCCCCCTTGTGGCTAGTAAAAACCGGACCCCCTTGCAGTCAGAACTTGGAGAGGGGCCCAGAGCTCTTACTTAGCACAGGGCTGCAGGCACTGGCCTGGGCCTGACAGGCTGGGAAGCCTTTGCCAGTAGAGCAGATGGGTCGGGCAGCTCGTGCATGTCTCCAAGTGTCTGATGCGCTCACATGGATGCATGCTGACAGGGGGAGCCAACTGGGTAAACAAGAATTTGGGATCTGTAGATCAACAGTTTGGTTTACCTCATGGCCCTTGTCAACTGCTCTAGTATTTGAAGTGGCAAAGATGCAAAGAGCAAATGGACTTCTCCGTCTAAGACAGTGGGGGGGGGGCAGCCTACACCAAGATGAGGGAAGTCCTTCGGGTCAGGGGAGCTTAGTTGGTCCCTGCTTCTTCACCCTGCCCGAGGTCCCCTGGACCTCAGTGCGGTGTACCAATCCTCGCATGGTGCTGCATGGCAGAGGGCTTCCGGCCCTGGGGAGGGCCCCATCCTTGGCATGGATGGGCCGGCTGCTCCCTTTGCAACTGGCTTTTTACCAGGTGGAGATTCTAGATTGCCCGGGATTGGGAACTGCCCTTGGGAAGTGGGGGGGGGGATACTGTCCCCTTGGCTGTTTCCTGTCCAGTAAGGTCTTATGGGCTGTCTGATGCCTCTATCTTAAACGATGGGTCAGTCAGTGCTGCCTAAGAAACAGTAGACAGGAGAGTCTCTACTGTGCTTCCAGAAGCCCAGGGAATCTGGGACATAAGGAGTCCCGTCTCTGGGTAGCGCTAGGGAGCCCATTGCAACCACCACCCACAGGTGATCCCTAGCTTCAGAACCCACGTGGGTTTGGGTGTCAGAAACTTTGGAGGCGCCAAAGGTGGAAGGCCCCATTCATGCCCACCCAACCCCGCTCTCTCAGGATCCGGAGAGCTGCAAGGATTTGCTTTTCTCAGGCTGATCTGGAGCCCTTAAGGCTTACAGGTTCCGAGTAGAAGAGGTAGGGACTCCTGTCCCCCAGGAGGGAGAGCAAGGCACCGCTAGGCTGACTCGCTGCATGGGAAGCAAGCCAGCTGGAGAAGAACCTGCCTGCCTCTGCATGTGGCTGTTCGTTCTTTCCTTCTCCTTCCTTAACAACTAAGTACCAAGCGGGAAGGGAAGCCGAGAAGGGACGCTCAAGTGTTAATTGTATTCTCTACATACAGATCTTTGCAAAGAAAGCCCTGTCATTGCTAAGTATATGCCGACAGAGGCTGTGAGAGTGACTTGACCAGGCGGCTTGGCCGAGGACACTGGTGGCTATTAAGCATCTGGGTGGACCTGCAGCCCCTCCTCACCCTCGGACAGAGTAAATTCACGCCATGCAGGTTTGCCGGACGAGTCCGAGTGGCCCAGGCATTGTACTAGCACGGACGTAGCTTTTTCTACGGCCAAATGGTAACTGACCGTAGAGGATTTCTTTTCCTTCCTTTCATTTTTTTTAAAGTTCTCTTTCATTTGGGGCGGGGGTGGAGGGAACCCGTAGCATGACTTGCATGAAGTTAAAACAGAATACCCAGCAAATCCAAACCCACCAACCCCCGCAACTGTATGATGACCCCAAACACCACCCATAACGGAAAGCAAAGGCGAAAGTCCTCTATTTTCTTCCAGAACATTCTACTTTTCTACATTGTCGGAGCCAAACTGTAACGGAGTTCTAGAAATCTGTACCTTTCCAGGAGGGGGCGGCGGGGAGGAAGGATGGGGCCGGGGAATGGATTGCTTCCCTTTTGTATACAAGATCCAGAGTAAAGGTTTCTAAAAGGGCAGTCGGTCAGTCATCGGTCATATTGACCTCACCTTCATAATTCATCCCTCACACGGAAACCGAGAACTTTGCTCCAAATAGGATTGCGGAAACTTGCACTCACCTTCTTCTGTCTCTGCTTGGCATGCTTGTGACCCAGCGGACGTCTCCCCAAGATCCCCCCACCCCCACAGGGGCTAGATTAGGTTGGATCTCTCATTTTATCAGTGTGTAGACCCAGTGTGAGCAGCTTTTATAACAAATTGTTCATAGTAAGCAAGCAGCACCGTATGGATTTTCCAAGTGTCATTTTCAAACCAGGAATAAAATAAAAGTTCAGGACCACTGGAGGGGTATCCCCTCCACCTTTATTAAGGCACAACCTGGCATTGTATGCAATTTAGTACTTCAGAGTAAAACAAAAAACCTGCATGCCCAATGTTATGCACAGAGATTTGAGCATGAAATAAATTTTGTATCATGGTTTCTGTCTAGTCTAAAGCAGATTTGTTTTCTTGAAGTCATCGGAGGTTTGCAGAGACACGCTTCTGCATCCCAAATAAATATAGTATTTTCCCAACAGAAACAGAGGACAGTAGCTTGGCTTTGGTCTGATTCTAAAATTAGTGTGTGTGGGGGGAAGGATGATATTTTTGAAAAACACATGCTTGCGTTGAAAAAAATGCAACATCTCGATCGTTCACTGCAATGTTTCCTGGAAAGAGAGCAGCGATGCTCAGCAGCCTCCCCTCCCTGGGCCCTGGAAATAAAAAGCTGACTTTGGAGATGAAGCGTGGATTTGGGTTTTTATTGCCTTCAGGCAGTGTCTCTGTTCTGTTCTGGGCCTCTGGTATGTGGTGGCTGCGATCATCTGGGCTGTCATCTTGCTGGGGGACAGCCAGACCCTAGGGAGGAAGCTTCCGCCTGCAGGAAGGGTGGCCAGAGTGGGGACGGGTGAGAGGAGGGAGGGCATAGGGTTTATGAAGACCTGACATAATATCAGCACATCCTCTAGGGAGGTCAGCTGACATGGAGACGTCACTGGGAATCTTGTCATACTGATGAATCCTTGTACCTGGCCATGTGCCAGCATCCAGCCTCCCTGGGCAGACCAGAGTGACCCCTAGGGATACTGTGGAATGTGAGGGACCCAAAGTTAGGGTTCTGTCAGGTCTTAGCTGTCTGTACCCTTGCTTGCCCAGTATGGAGACCACCTCATTGGATACCTCTCTCTCTCATCCTGGACACATGTTGGAAGTGGGTTTTCTCTAGGGATCTTGATTTGCGGGTTTGGGTGTGGGGTGGAGGATCCAATCCTTCCCTATCCATTGGAAATTCCTCAGTGTTCAGGTGGAAAGAAGCCCCAAAGGCTATGCAGTTCACCTCTGAGCTTTACAGATGAGAAGATGAGGCCGGAGGACAGCGACCTGCTCAGCACCACTAACAGGGTCACTCTCTGACTTCAGTTCTCAGACACCAACCAACATGGCTGAGTCAGTGACCCATGGGTGGGAGGCTGAAGGAGGGTGCTGGCTTCATCCGTTCCTCTAAGCAGTCATCTCAACTTCCTGGTGCCCTCTGAAGTTCAAGGACCGAGGAAGTGGGTCTGGTGGGGCTCTGCCCAGGTAGTCTGTAATGACTGTTCCTGTCAGGATTTACAAGCCAAGCATCCCTGGATGCTGTGGAGGCCTCTGTGCACACTTAGAAGGACCTATCAAGCCCAGAGGAGCCTTTGGCTGAACAACAAAGCCATCCGCAATATGGGCTTTCAAGGTCATGCCACTATTGGGGTGAGGGGACTCACACACAGAGCATCTGTGATGTGGAGGGCATCTTACAAACACTGTCTAATGACAGCTCACAATTCACCCCGTTGTACAGGCAAGACAACGAGGTGTGGCCCAAAGCCATATAGGCAATGAAGGCTAAATCGAGTTTGTAATCTAAAGCTCAGGCTAAGCTGTCTCAAGCTCGCTGAGGACTGATCCTGAGGTGGAACAGAGAGGGATACTAGAGTTACTGGTCCTGAATCTAAGACCCTCAGGGTTTGGCTTTGGCTCTCCGCCACTTCACAGCTCCAAGTCTCTCCCTTCCCACAAGTACCTGCCTCACTCTTATCAGAACATCCTGCTGCCCCAAGAATGAAGTTACCGTCCCACAACGGGCTTTCCAGGAGACTACTGACCTCTCTCTCCTCCCTCACACTCGCCTCCCTCTCTGCTCCAGGCACTCTGAAACTGAACTACAGCAGTCACTTCCCCTTGGGGCTAGAACAGAACCCCCCCCCACGCACACACCCCACCACATCCTCACTAACTTCAATGGCTCATTCAAATTCAGATGACCACTGTCACCTCACCAGAAGTGGAGGATGCCTTGGGTGTGGCAGAAGGGTTTTATTCTGGGTCACAGGCCTGGATTCACCATCCCTAAGCACTGTTTTATCCAAGGGCCAGAGGGTGGGGTGGGGCTGTCAAGGGAAGATGTGACCAGGAGGGGTGTGGGATGGCAGTGTCTGGCACATGCTGAGGCTCTGTCACTCCAGGGCAGGCCAAAGGCACGCAAGCACATAACAGGCCCGCTGCCTCTTCTTCCCTGTGTTCCTTCTTACTTGGGGAGGTGGGTCACAAAGACTAATGTACTTAGTTGACTGGGGAAAATGGAATTTTTTCAAGTGAGTGGCTATTTTCTCAGGTTAGTTTCTGAGACTCTAACGGTGGATTGATATTGACAGCTAGTTCTCAAACAACTGCAGCCGAGACAGGGCAGGTACGGACGAGGGTAACACACCACTCCTGTAGCCTCTCCAAGTCATGGTCATCCTAGGGGTGAGCTGACATCATTCATTGATATTTTCCTTGGTGAATGGGTTCCAGAACTAAGCTCCAGCCTCCTGCTCTCAGAGACCTCATGGTCTACTAAGGGAACTTGGATATCTGCAATCTCTGAGAATGACCAGGTTGTAGAAAACAACAACAAAACAAACAAACAAACAAACAAAAAACCTCCAAGAGTTACTTGTCAACACCTTACCATTGACAAGTGTTTTCTGACACCCATCAGAGCCAGCCATGGAGGTGACTTGAAACAGAGCTGTCTATGCTGCAGTCAGGAAGGATGTCAAGGTGGGGGGGGGGTTCATGGTGACTTCTGGTGCCAAGAAGCATTTGTTCTTGCAGTATGGACCACCTGTGGCCCGCCAACTTCAAGAAGGATCTAAGAGCCTCAGGTTCTAGGGCAAAGGGCTTAGGACTGATGTTCAGATGACCTGATCCCATTTCAGGATGGGGATGAATCCTGACCCTTTTTTCTGAAGCTCTCAAAATGGACTTGGGAGAAGCTCTGGGGTTCAGTGTAAAGGACTTGGGATTTGAGTTCTTCCATCAGGTGCTGAAGAACTAGGAGGGGGTTCTGCCCGGGGCTCTGTTGTGAGAGCACATTGCTTCCTGTGAGTGGGAACTGTCTGGGTAGTGTGGATCATGGGGGGGTTGCTTTGTGGCCTGGATGTCTGGAACAGATCACTTAGTCTGGAGGACAATAACCTTGGGCTTGCTCCATCCTTGGCCACTGCCCCAATTATGTGGGGTCGAGTTCAGGGAACAGATGCTATACTGGAATGTGTGGGTTTGGGAGGTGGGGGACCAAGGGCTGTGCCACTCAGGACAGCCATGTTTTTCCTTTCAGGTGCAATGCTGGGAGCAGGACTCCATGGACTGGGGTTCAAGGTGAGCCTACGACTATGGGTGGCATCTAGAATCAGGCCTGAGGAGTTTGGAATTGTCCTCCTCCATGCCCTGTGAGCTGAACCCACATCTAGTTCTGAGGCAATCAGGTGATAGGACCCCGACAGTAAAAGCAGAAATGTCTTTGAGCCGCCCTTGTAGTCTCCACTTGGCTAGAGATCAAAGAATGATCTGACTTCTTACCTCTTGCCTAAAGGAGTTCCCTAGACCTGGTTTTCCATGAGCAACTTGAGCCCCTCTCTGGGAGGGAGTTCCCCTTTCCTAGAATTTTAAATCTGATCCTGGAATTGTGGTTGGTTAAACTCATCCCCCAAACTTGGCATCATGGCCTCTTCTTAAGCCAGCCCCTAGCCCAGACCAATCAGCCCTCTCTAAGGCTCACCTGAGCCTGAAGGTGAAGCCCACCACAGTAAGGTTACAGATCTTATCAGGGGAGCAAGCCTCTCGGTTGGCTGTCTCTCCTGAACTCCCAGGTCCTGGTAAGTCTCCCCTGATCCCTCTCTACCTCGTCCTGCCCTCCACATGGCAGGAGCTCTCGGCACTTTCTTCTCTGTCCTCTAAATCCATTGTCATGTTTCTTCCAAGCCCATCGCATGGGTTCTCAGACTTCTCTCTTGGGTGTATCGGTTTCCCTTCCCTGGTTCTATACTTCCCTCAATAAATGTAATAATTATCCCTCTTAGTCTGGTCTGTCTAATTCTTTGGTTAAATACAGACATGAACTTGGGGTGTGGGGTTCAAAGACTTTCCTGAACTCCTGCTATGCCGCTACAGTTCTACGACTACTGGCTACTTCCGATTCCACCCTTGTCTGGTTGGGTCACTTCCTAGTCAAAAACCTGGACCGGAAGTGAGGTGTATATCAGTGAGGTGGTCCCTTCCCCTCTTTAGGTCTCATTTATCCCTCATAAACAATGACTAATGAGAATGTTGGGTAAGACCAGCCGTTTCTGTACTTTCTCAAGGACTAGCTTGTCAAACGCCCTCTTATGTGGAGCCCAATGTACAATGAACAGATAAAATGAAAGCTGTTTGAAGTAAGGTGGAGGTGGGCAAGCTAGCCAGCTCTTGTCTACTGGCCTTCTTGACCACAGCCCACAAGGATCACCCTGGGCTAGGAAGAATATAACATGAATGGTTCTCCAGCTTTGAGAGCCTACGATAGCTTCACCAAAAGAAACCCTACCTCAGAGGCTATGCAGCTTGACCATCATGGCTGCACTGGCAGCCCGGAGTCCTGACAGGTGAGAGGAATACACGGATCTTCAGAGTTCCATCTTCCCACGGGTCTCCTGCCTTTTTCCCACTCACTCATTCTATTCCCTTTCCAATCCCACTCTCGAGCCTGCTTCTTGGGCCCTGGTCCATGGAGATGTGCTGTCTTCCCTTCAGAGTCTCCAGGCACTGACCCCAGAGCCCCTGAACAGGACTGAGCAGGAATCCCAGGGAAGGCTTGTGCTGCCCTAGGCGTGACCCCAAGGCTGGGGCACTGGAGCCTTCCTGGCTGGCACTGGCTTCCCATGATTTTGGTGAGGATCTGCAGAGGAGAAAGGATGCCGCCTCCTTGATCTTGAGCCCAGTGGCCATCAGCCTCCCGTCATCCTGGCTTGGGGTTGGCCCAACCGTCAGGGCCTGTTGTGCCCTTCTGTGACCCCAGGGCCCCATGAAGTGATTCTCTGTTGAATCTTTTAGGGGGAGAAGCCTCTTTATTAAATGCCATTTCTGGACCTGTCAGCTTTTCTTTGGGTTGACATTCCTTCCAGTTTCTCTTTGTCCATTATGTTCTGAGATACAGTGTCCTCTGGGGCATGTGGAGATGGGCAGATGACCTTGGGATCCGGTGCAAGGTGTGCTGGCAGCTGGCAGAGGGCCAGAGAGTGACCAGCCCCACAGCCCACAAGGAGTCTTCCTGGTGACTGTAGAGTCGGCACGGGCTTCGGGGCCCAGACGGTGGCCTCAGTGCCATCTCCACACATCCCATGCTCATTCCAGCCCCAGGAGCAGCACACACCACCTGTGGAGGAGAGGACACAAAGGTCACCATAAACACTGATTCACACTGGAAACCAAAGTTCATCGCCATGACCCTCAGTGGCAGGCTCACTGCCGCCGCCGCCTCACTTCTGCTCGTCAGCATTTCCATTACCATCACCTCACAACTATTTTCCCTCAAACCCAATGTCTTCCTTGGCCTTTCCCTCACTGTCAACCCCAAGTGACCCACCACCAAGACCTGCTAACTCAGCCAAGAATGTCTCAAGCCTATTCCCCACTTCTCCATTTCCAGCGCCACCACCCCAGCCCAGACCCGAGCTGTGGGGGCCCAAGAGCACAAAGCCACCCTGGACGGCCTTTCGTGGGCCAGCGACCTGGCCCTATCTGCTGGCCTCACACGGCCCAATTCAACCCTCCTTCAACGTGTCCTCAAATGCTAGCTTCATTCAGTTCTTTCAATATGCCTGTAAGGCTTTCCTTTCTTTCCGAGTCCTCACTTTTGGGGCATTCTAGACCTGTCCCCCTCCAGACCAGATTTTCTTCTGGGTTTTGCCACTCCTCTGCGGGGAGAGGGCTGTGCAAGTTTTCTTCATTGTGGTGTCTCTCAGAGTGCCTGTTGCTCCGTGTAAGGACCAACAAACTCAGCCCCACAGCCAGAAAGGAGCTGAGCACCCAGGCCATGTGACAGCCAGGAGCTTTCCACCACGTCCTGTCTCCTCTTCTAGAGCTCTGCACCCTCTCCAAGACTCCCTCACATTTGTAGAGGGTTATCTTTTCTTCTGGATGTAAAAATCATACATCCTGGCAAGGAATGATGGCACATGCCTTTAATCCCAGCACAAGGCCAGCCCGAGATTATACAGTGAATTACAGGTCAGCCTGGACTAGAGCAAGACCCACCTTGAAACAAACAAACAAAATATATCCTAATGGCAAGAAAAATGGAAATGCGGATGAGTGTAAAGAAAAGCAGATTTGTAGAACCTTGCCTACTGCTACAAATATATAATGCTTTCCAATTTTGACATGAAATTTGCAAAACTTTACATTTTGTCATGGTTTTATCCTTGAACATTATAGCATAAACATTTCTCCCTGGAATCACACATTATTAAAAGTGTAAATTAAAAAACAATTAGCTTGGTGAGGCTTGGTGAGCCATGCCCACACTCTCAGCTCTTGGCAAGCTGAGGCAAGAGGGTCATGAGATCCAGGCTGTCCTGAGTGTCACAATACGATCATAACCTCCCCAAGCAAGAGGGTCATGAGATCCAGGCTGTCCTAAGTGTCACAATAACGATCCCAACCCTCCCCACCCAAGAAAATTGCACTATGCAGAAGAGTCTAGAAAATCATTTAAGGTAGCCCCCTAAATCTATAACATCAGTTACCACTTTGCCATATCTGCTTCAAATCCACCCCTCCTTTTTTTTTTTTTAATTTTTTGTCCATAATGAGTTACAACATTTAGTGGGCAAACAATGAGTTGTTATCGCCAATTCCCATCCACCCCTACTTTTTTAACTCTTAAAAAAAGCACAAAGTTTAAGCCCTCTCTCCTGTGACTCCTCCATCCTTCCCAACAGTAAACAAAATTTTGAAGTTGATATACATTATTTGCATGTTTGTATATTTTTCATATATGTTCATGTCCTTACAGACTACGTAATAATTTTAGTTTGTTTTAAAGATTTACAAGAGTAGTATCATTCAAATATATACCTTTTATATGGTTTGTTCTCGACACTTGGTGTTGCTACAGAGATCCAGCTCAGCAAATACAGGTCTAGCTCATTGGTGGTATCTCAAATGCCACCACCCTGGGGACAGACAACTCTTCTCTTCTGTAACAGTCACTGCTGCTCCTGTTCTGTGTGCAATGGTGTGCCGTATCTGGCTGCTGTGTAAACACTACTGCAGTGAGCATCTGTGGACACATTCCCTGATAGAGAACTGAATTTCTGTGGGTGATTCCTAGAAGTGTACGTGAGTCATGGGGGAATCACATGTCTATTTCACTAAGTATGGCCTGGTAGCTAGCCAAAGTGGCCGCAGTCATTTATATGCTCTTGTCTCTACATCTTTGTTTCTGGACTCTTGTTTTTGTGACGCGCCCATTTAATTAGCTTGCATTTCCCTACTAACAATCTGAGCCATGCCACCTATGGATTGCTTACATCTCTGTCTTTCTGTTCTTTGGTTGTTTCAATTTCCTTATTGATTTCCTGAGTTTTCTTTGTGTATTCTTGTTTATATGATTCTTCCATTGTTCTATGCACTGCAAGCGTCTTTTCCTGGTTAGAATGTGCCACACACTTTGTTTATGGGATCTTTTGTTATACAATTTTCTTATAATGGCTGCCTAATTGCCCATTATGAAGATTAAACAATTTGCTTAACCTGCCTTCTATTATCAGATACTTAGGTTGTGTCTAATTTTTTCATTATTTTATATAGCATCCTATGAACATCTTTATGCATGAATCTTTGCTGCACTTGCTAATTATTTTCTTAAATTAGATTTGTAGGATGGGAATTCCTGGTCAAAGGGTACAGACATCTTCCAGGCTCTCTCGAGGACTGAGTGCTGCCAGGATTCTTTGCAGAAAAGTCACTTGAACACAACTTTTGAGATCTGTGGGCATCTTTCTCACTCCTACTTTGTCAGTATTTATTATCATTATATTTAAAAATATTTTCTAATTTTAAGATGGTATCTCATTGTTTTAATCTGTACTTTGATTGCTACTGAGAATGAGAAATAGTTCTGATTTTTCTCAGGTACTTATTACATTTCCTCTATTCTGGTTCGAATAAAAGCTCAAGTTTTCAGACCTCAAACCAGGTGGCTTGGATTCAAGTTCCAACTCTACCATTTGCTGGCTGGCTGTGTCACCTTAGGCAGATCACTCAGCTGTCTTCTGAGACTGTTTCTTTCTTTCCTTTTTTTTTGAGACACACTCTCACTAGTCTAGCCCAAGCTGGCCTTGAACTCACAACAATCCTTTTTCCTCTGCCTTGCAAGTGCTGGGATTAAAAGCATGAACACCCCACCTGGCTGCACCTTAATAAATTACATCTGGATAATAATACTATTATTGAGTTTAATAAGAGTAAAAGAGTTAAATGAGTAAACATGTGTACATATTTACAACAGCGCCTGGCACAAAGAAGTTCTGAGTACTTGCTTTTATTAACTTTATTGTTTCTTCTTCTGTCATATTTGGCATTAATTTTTTATTTCAGATGTTTTGATGGTTATGGCTCTATGTAGTCTACTGATCTAATTTTTTGGCCTCCACCTCCCAGTGCTGGGATTACAGGTGCACTACCACACCCAGCATATTTAATGAACTTTAATGCTTACTTTCTTTGACTGCTTGTGTAAGAATTGAAAGCTACCTCTATCCAGATTAAAAAATACTGTTTTGATTTTTTGATGGTTTGAATGTTTAAATCTTTACAATCACATGATGATCTACTGGAAGTTTATTTTACAGGCCACTATTTGAAGAGATGGAGGCCAGCCGGCCTGCCTGGGATTGCCCTAATGGGCCTCCTTGTTAGGAGGAAGGCAGCAGGTTTGGGGAACACACAGTCATCTTGTTGGCCCCAAAGGAGGAAAAGCACACAGAACAGACACACCCAGGCTGCAGTGCCTGCAGTCAGGAAGGACCTTCCGCCAGGGTTGCTGGGTGCCAGGGAGGGGGGATGGAAGAGCCCGGGCACCTTCGGATCCAGTTTGGCACCTGGCGTGGGCTGAATGCCCAGCCCTGGGGAGTGGCACAGCTGACAGTCAGCAGGGATGGGGGTGGGAGGAAGGCTGAACTGACCTCACTGCGGGATACAGCACACGGGCAGCTGGCATGTCCCTCGCCTCCTGCCAAAGGGAACTCACTCTGAGGAAGCGGCACTCAGGGCTGGGGAGCCAGGCTCGGAGCCAGGACTTCCATGCTTGCTGGGTGGAGAAGGCTGGCCAAGGCCTGGAAATGTCTTCCCTGGTACTCTGAAGAGAGACTACTCGGGCCCTGTGCTCTGTTCACTCAAGTTCTAACAGCTTTAGGAGGTGGCTACTGTGGATGGCTTGTTTTCTAGAAGATAAGACTGTTCTAACACTGGACACCAGGCTCCAGATGCGTGCTAACTCCACATATAATCCAGGCTTCTCCAAGCTTACTTGTACAGGGTAGGCAGGATGTGGCTTAGGTTTGAAGGCCACATGAGTTTGAATGGGCACACCAGGGCCTCGTGCCACTGCAAAGGAACTCCAGATACATGCACCTTGTGTGTCTGGTTTTATGTGGCCACTAGGGATTGAACCTTGGTCCTTAGGTTTTGCAGGCAAGCACCTTAACCACAGAGTCTCCCATCCCCACTTACTCTCTTTTCATAACTCTTTGAAGGCCATTGAAGAATGACTGGGGCTCCACACAAACATAGGCCTCAGATCAGAGCTGTTGTGGTTGCTAACTACTATACACACCTAGTGACAGGATACTAATCATTATGGACTATGCTAGGCTGTCCTATGCCAGTCCATAGGTCTCCAAAAGGATCAATGTGCCCCAGCTCAATGTCACCCGCAGGCAGGTCAAAGGGAGGGGAAGAAAAGGCAGAGAAGGCCATGCCAGTGGCCAAAGGCACAGAGGAGAGGGAGGGGCAGGAGCAGATGGGGACGCCTAAGGTGTAATGCAGGAAGTCTGGGCTTTCCAGTACTCTGAGCAGGACTCCTATAGAAAACAAGCAGGCAGTAGATTAGACTTGGAGCACAAGGGTTTGCTTGTCCCAGCAGAAGCATGTGCAGTGGATGTTGGACGTTGTAAGTCACGAGCCCCTCCTGTACTTCAGAATAGGTCTCTATGCACAGGTCTCCCTTAGGGCCATCTTGTCCTGGTGCAGGACTTCTATTCAGGCTGTTTTGGAGAGTGGCTGCGACAAGCCTTAATGACCAGGTGCTTGAGGACACTGGACTCCAGGCTTCACAGACTTCAGGGCACATGGCTGTGGGTGGAGAGCCATCCCGTTTCAACCCAGGGGCCCCATGGGATCAAGGCCTCTGCCCACATGGCTCAGCGACAGAGCATGCAGCCTACCACACGTGTCAGCTCAAGAGATCTGCAGGCGGTAGAATCTCAGGACTGGCAGGTCCCTGCACAACCAGACAATACCCAGGCCCATCTAGGCTTTGTGGTCCTTGCCTGAACCTCTTGAAAACCTGGGTCCTCACAGGGCCTTATGGTGTGGGACCTCTAACCAGGGCTAGGGAAGAGACAGCAGCTCTGCTGGAAGGCCTTGCCTGATGTTCCTGGGCCACAAGAAGAAGACATTGCCCACAGCGAGGTGACCAATGACACTTACACTGGAGCTTACAATACCCCTTCTTTGTCCCTCTTCCACCTTGTCCCTGGGATGTGATGTGACACCGTCTCTGACTCTGAGGATGAGGGCAGCAGCCTCGGCCATGCTTCTTACTTTCATGACTGTAACCTTGATTCCACAGCAGATCTCCATTTTAGAGATGCGGTAACTAGGCGTGAAGGGCTAAAATACCTTCTCTGTAGTTACACTGCTACTCTAGTCAGGGCAGAGTCAAGGGCTCCCCTATCTCAGGCTCCTTTCCTAGTTCCAACTCACGTGAAAGATGCTGAGAGGCTCTGGACTCCTTGGTGCACTCCAGGTGCTGTGATGAACACTGTAGGCCTGAATTCCCTGACCCGTGCAATAAGCCCATGAGGCACAAAGTCACATGACCCCTGATTTCCAGAGAGGTAATAATGTACACCAATCTAGATAACCCAGCCCGGGTGTGTGTGTGGGGGAATGGCACAGGGCTCACCCATCTGTGTGACTCAGGCTCTCTTCTGTTGTCACACTGTCCCCTCTAGCAGAAGCACTGCTCCTCCATCAAGCAGCAGCCCACCTGCATGGGGACACATCAGTGACGGAAGGCAAGAGCTTCAGCTAACAGCATCATGCGGAGCTGCAGGGCTCTCCTCCCCCCCCCCCCCAGTGCAGCAGACGCCCTGCCCCTCCCACATGCAACAGGGAAGGAGGGGATGATGCTGCTTCCTGCTAGTGCTGGAGCAGGCTCAGACCGGTCAGCCAGTCCAGGGGGAGGGCACTGGTGCTCGGGAGGCTGGCCTGTGCCTGTGAGGATGGTGCCAGGTAAATCTGCAAACACTTCCGAGTGTCATCCACCCACGCTTCCAGGGACTGGTGGGTCCCCTGGTGGGCCAGGCCCTAGGGTCTTAGAATGTGCTCTCCTGAGTACCTTGGGTCTAGGTGAAACCTTGAAGATAGCAAGAAGGGTCTAGGTCGTCCTGTTCCTGCCTGGACAATTGCAAAAGCTACTCTAGACTGAGTGCCAAGGCTGCTGGCCTTGGGAAGCGGTGGGTGGTCAGGTGGCACGCAGCCTGGACCATTTCTTCTACAGCTCTGACAGTAGGGTAGGTACCGCTGAAGGCCCTCTTTGCCTCACCTCCTCTTTCCCAGCTCATGCCCCCAGCCCTACAGGCTTGCTGCCTGCCCCATTTGTTTCACAGGTGAGTACCTTTTCTAGCTTAGGCCTTGTGCTGGACACAAGGTCCAGCGAAGAGAAGCATTCTAGTGTGTCTCCAGTCCACAGGGAGGATGGCTAAGGGGAACTGATGGCCTGGGTACCAAAGAGGCACTGTCCATGGTGTTCACCACAGCTCTGTTTGGAGTCATAGAAGATTGGGGAGGCCCAAAATGTCCACAAATAGAGGAAACTAGGGCTTGGCCCACCTGTTAAATAACACAGCAACAAGAAACAATGATGTAGAGAAGGCGGCCTGCCATGGGAGGATATCTAAGACATGTTTAATAGAAAATAGGTTATAGAACAATACAGAGAGTGTAGCTCAAGTTATATAAAGTCCTCGCATATTTTTATATGTTCAGATCCCAAAGACGAAATCTCAAACTGAGAACAGTCTTTGAGGAAAAGAAAGAGAAACGGGGGAAGGTGACTCTCTTTTTCTTTGTTGTGTATTGTTAAATATTTTGAAAAGTAATGACCCAGGATGAGAATTTAAGAAGCAGTGTATTTGGAAGAGACAGAGGTTTCACAGAGGAGAGGAAGCTATACCTATCAGGGACAGGCGGTGGGTGCTAGTGAGTTCCAAGGTGAACTGTTAGCTGTGTTTTGAAGGATGAATACGAGTTCATCAGTATTCGAGTGCCTGCTGAAATCTGCCCACTTCCAGATCACGATGGCCTATTTGTTAAGAAGTGAACCATATCTGGTGCAGGGCTGGGCCCCTTTGGGCTGCTGGGAGGCTGTTCACTTCCCTCCCTCTGAGCTCCTTTGGTATCCACACCTCTCTAAGGGCCACATTTCACCTTGGGTCTTTCTGCTTGTGACTGACTCACCAGTCTGTGATCTGAGAGGGGTGCTAGGAGCAACTGGCTCACTGATTCCTCCTCAGGTGTGTGGGACAGGCCCAGCCATTCAGCCACTGAGCAGAGAGAGTTCATGTGGCCCCTAACAGACTCATGGTTTTCTGAGTGACCCGTTCTGTGGAGCAGCAGGTCTCTCTCTCTCTCTCTCTCTCTCTCTCTCTCTCTCTCTCTCTCTCACACACACACACACACACACACACACACACAGCTTAAATGTGGTGCATACACCCCACTCCTGTGCCTGGCTACTTATCTTTATCCTCTGGCCTGCAGCCCCAGGCTTCCGTGGACAGGGGGTAGGCAATCCTGGTTGTACTGGCCTAGGAGAGGGGCAGCTGTTAGAGGGAATGGCCCTTGGACAGTAGTGGCAGAGAGGTCCTGTCAGAGTGGCCCTTCAGTCATGAGTCTATCCATCACTTCTTGGGGCTAGTGGCCCCCTCAAGGCAGAGCTAAGGCAGCAGGAAGAGGTGGTACTGGAGCAGAAAGCATGGCAGACTGCGGCAGAGATGCCTCTGGTAGGAATAGGATGACCAAGATCCATGGCAGCCCTGAGAGGGTGCGAGGAGAACAGGCCATGGCTGTCCACAGGTCAGAAAAGATGAGAGTCTGAGGAAGGGTTTAGGAAGTCGCTGTTTAACAGGCAGCACACAGTCACTTCTCTGCAGACTCATGGCTGCTCCCTTGTAGTCTTGCAAGGACGTCCTAACCTCTCTGCTGCCTCAACTGCCCCTGTCGTGGTTCTGGTAAAACCCAGGCCACACATGGCACTGTGCTGTTAAGAATTCAGTGGCTCCTCCGCTTACTCAGAATAAACAACAGCTGGCTCCTGTTGGTCCTCTGCTGTCACCTATCATGTTCTGCTTTGCTGCCATCACCATGGTGACACTAGCATCCTTACAGTTCCTTACACAGCACTTGCCTTGGGTCCTCTGCACTTGCTGCTGATGCTGTGTGGGATGCCCCTGCCCTTCATTTTCCACAGAACCACTCCCTCATGGTCAGATGCCACCTGACCCAAGCTGCTCCCTGATGACATGAAACAACATTCCACCTTCACTCCTGTCTCAACTCCTCAGACCTGCTTAATTTTCTTGATATCTATGCGTTTACATGTTTTGTTAGCATTTTATTAGCATTATTAGCATCTACATGTTTTATTAACATTTCTCCACACCCAAACCCAAGTTCTTTGAGAACAGGTACTGCTTTGTTTGCTTTCCATGCCTGAAAAGGTGCATGACGTACATTAGTGTCAATAAATACTGCTGTGTGAATGAACAAACGAATGAATGAATGAGGGCAAAAAGCTTAAGGAGGTGGAGAGGAGCAATACGAAAGCCCACCCCAGCTTCTACCTGGGAGAACTCCACGTGACTGGGGCTAGAGTCACACTTTGGGCAGAGATTGGGATGAACAAATCAGTCTTTTTCATCATGGAGAACTTGTGGTGCACTTGGGGAATGCAAGAGAGAAGGGAGGTAGAGGCAGATGAGCAGAGAGGAGGAAGACTTAACTCTTGGGCTGGCTCCCTCATAGCTGACCAAAGAATAGCTTTGGTTTAAGAGGCGAGTATAAATATACTCGATTAGTCTCTTTTTCTTTGCATTAAAGGACACCGAGGCTCACACACCACTGAGGTCCCCACTGCCTTCCACCACCTGACTACATCTCTCCAGGCACCTCATCTGGCAGGTGGAATAGCACAGGGAGGTGGGCATATGACCAACCCTGCATGGGAGGTTCAGAACCAGCCAGTGCCACCTGCTCCTTGGCCCCCAGGACCAGGGGGTATCAAGGCTGCTGGGCACATACTTTCTCAGCCCCCTTCAGAAACTGTGTACTGAGACACACTGGTGATCTAAGCAAGTGGGGATGATGGGTTAGGAACACATGAGCATGGGAGCCTGTTTCAGGATCCATAGCAATCCTCCCAGTACACATCCTTCTGAATCCTGGATTCCCTGTTAGAACTACTGGATTCTGGGCTTATTGGTTGCCCTAGGAGAAGGAACAGAAAAGGGAATTAACCCTCTCCAGGGCCTCCTCTGCTCATGTATGTGCTCTGGGCTTTTGCCTGACCTGTCTAGCTTGACACAGAAGCCCCGGTGAGATAGCATTTTAATCATGCCCTGTGAATGTAGAGACAGGCTGGGAGAGGGCCAGAAGCTAGCATGGCTGGAGGCATGGGGCAAGTGGCAGGCTGTGCTGCCAAAGGGAATGTGGCCCAATGGGTGGAGCAGTCAGGGTATAGTTATAGCACCTGTGGACTTTAATCCCTTCAGGTACTTGAGATGAATCGCCTCTCTTCTAAGATTTTCCCCTTGCTAAGATCTGGTGGTGCTGCCTGTCCCAACTGTCAGCCAGGCTCCCTAGGCGGATTCTAGGTTGCCATCATCCTTCTGGAGATGTGATACCCAGAACTGGCTGAGGACTCTAGAGATAAGGAGCTGGCTAAGGTGCCCACAGCCTGGAGGCTCCACCTCTGTTCACATAGCTGGGGCCTTGTTAGCTGCTTTAAGCCTCTGCTGACCTTTGCTAAGCCCACAGACATTGCTAAGATGGACCCTATAAGCCTTGCTACCCCAGGCCTCTCCTGGCCTGCATGCCCTTGCTTCAGCTCTGGCTGGAACCGAAACCTTCAAGTTGTCTTCTCTGAGCCTCACCTTATTTAATGGACACCATGAACACCAGCAGAGGGCAGGTCCAGGTGCAGCTCTGGGCCCCATCCCCAGAGTCTGGCCACCACCGGGGCCTCCCTAGCCTACGTTGTCCTCTGGGCCACTGGGAGTCAGTGGTGTGCAGGAGAGGAGGCTGGAGATTGAGAGCAATGGTGAGGGTAGGGTAAGCGGGTCCAGCAGAATCCACACAGAGAGTTTACATGGGACACAACACAGACCTCAGACGGCTTCTCCCGGAGTTTCCAATTACCCAGTGCTTGGTGCTGGTGCAAGCCCGTGCATGCATGCTCACAACACAGAGCCATTCACACGGACACCCTGCCCAAAGTTCATGGCCTTCATTAGGGTTCATTCTCCAGATGGTGACAAATGCAGTGACGTGTATCCCTAGCAACAGTGCAGGTTAAACACTGAGTCCAAAAGCCTTGAAATGTAAAATGCTCTAGATTGTGACACTTTTGCACTCATGTGATCTCACAAGTAGAAAGCTTGCACTTGGTTTCATGATGCGGGATATGGTCAAAATGCCTTCCAGGCTGTGTGTATACATGGCATTATAAAACATAAATGAAAGAAAGGAAAGCAGAGCAAAGAAAAAAACATAAATGAATTTCATGTTTAAACGAGTCCTGCCCACAAAATATCTCATGAAGTATATGCAAATGTTCTCCAAACCACAAAGTCTGAAGCATGGCATGCTCCTGGTCCTCTAGGGACACACAATTTGCCACATCACACTGCATATATAGTTTAACTGCCCTAAGAATCCTGTAGACTTTACCTAGCCATCATTTCATCTGGCAGATCTGATGAATAAATAACTGAATAAGAGAATTCAAGCAGGGTTCTAGCTGCAGGGAACACAGAGGTCAAGAAGACACAGCTCCGAGTCCTCAAGGGGCTTATACTCCAATGGGCATCGGAGGAGACATGGAAATAACGGGATGCCGCCAGTAATAAGAGCTGTACAGAAACCATCGCAGACGGATCTTCATTTGGTTTTATTTTGAGACATGCTGTTCTCAAACTCCCTATGTAGCTGAGGATGACCTTGAACCCCTGATCAAGTGTGCACCATCATGTCTGGTCAGGAAGTTCCCCAAAGAAAGGAACTGTGAGCTAAGGGACAGAAAACAGCCAGCCCTGCACATGCTGGAGGGGGGGGGAATGGGAGGGTTAGGGTTCGAGTGAGGCAGAGAAACATCTACAAAAACTGGAAATAGGAAGGATTTGTCCAGGTCTGGGGGCAGCAATGAGGTTGGCCTTGGCAGGCAGGCCTGTAAAGAGGCAGCAGAGCTCTGGGACCTGGTGAGGAGCTAGCTGCCTGTCAGAGTATGCTCCAGAACCACAGGAGAGCCTTAGGCAAGACTGATCAACTGGAATGACACGTGGAAAGGCAGGCCTGAAGGCTGGATTCCAAGGGCACTCACTTCCACTGCTGAAGACCCACAGGCAGCTGTCACTGGATGCAGTGAGTGAAGGGCACCTGGGACACTGGCATTGTTATCTGTCCCTCTTCCCCATGTATAGCCGCACTGAATATCTCCTCTCATCTCCTCCTAGAGGAGGGACAGGCTTGGGGAGACACTCTAGGATGGGTGCATGTCCCCCAAAAGACATTGCTGCTGGTAAGTCCGAAATGCCAATGACAAGTGGTAGGAGGGGTGGTTGTGTAGTGGGCAGCTCAGAGCTGGTGCTGTGCTGAAGGTGCCACGGGCTCATGGGACGCCTTTATAACTAAATCACAGTTGTGTGTTTGGTTTTTCCTGAACAAGGTGCGAGGCTGGGATATGTACATACTACATGGATTAATTATACAAACCATCAATATTAATAAGTATTAACTCATTAATATTAATAATAAACACAAGCTTCCTTTATAAATACCTTACTTCATAAAGCCATATAATGTTTGAAAGGAATCGGCCATCTTGGAAAGTTACAACCACTGGCTCAAGGCCACTGGAAGCAGTATTCTTCCTGCTCCTGGTGAGTGGGCATAGGTCCAGTGTCCCTCCTCAGGGTGGTGACATGTCTGGTGAGTGGGCATAGGTCCAGTGTCCCTTCCTTAGGGTGGTGACATGACCTGGTGAGTGGGCATAGGTCCAGTGTCCCTCCTCAGGGTGGTGACATGGCCTGGTGAGTGGACATAGAAATGTAGGGCCCCTGTCTGTGTACCCAGGTGAGACTGCACAGTCTCTGCTCAGCCTCAAGACACATAGTCTTCTCCCTGATGAGGGCGCTGGAGGCTCCAGGCTGAGGCCAGGTACATGTGTCCCGAGATGTGTCACATCAATGGCTAGCTCAGGAGGAAATCCAGAAGGCTGTCCATCATCTTGTGCCCACTGCTGCCATGCTGGTCCTCACCATCCCCTCCAGCCGCACTGGTGCTGGCGGCACATCCCCCAGTCATGCTTCAGCACCAACCCTTGTGTTCCCTCTGCCTAGAACCTATCTCTGCAGACACCACACGGCTCCTTCCTTCCCTTCATTCAGTCTCAGTTCAGAGGTCGCCTCTGCACCAGGCCTTTCCTGATGGCCCACTTCCAGCCTCCTCTTCCCTTTTAGTGACCCCACTGGGAACCTGCTTGTCTCCTGCTAGAACGGTTTAGTTTTACTGAACATCTCTATCCAGAACCTAGAAAAGCTCTGTGTAGGGCTGGGAGCTGAGGACTAGAGGTGGAACCCTCAGCATCCATGTAAAAGCCAGGCACCAGTAAGGGTCCTGTAATCCTAGTGCAGCTAGGGCAGGATGGGAGGCAGAGATGGGAGAATGGGAGTCCACAGGCCAGCTAGCCTGGTGAACAGATGAATGCAGAGCCAAACAAGAGACCAGTAGCCAAGGTTGTCTACAACCTCCACCTATATGCTGTAACACACATACACACACGCACACGCACACATCTTTAATCCTGATACTTGGAAGGCTCAGGTAGGAGGACAGGCATGAGTTTGAGTCTAGCCTGGGCTAGAGTTAGACCTTGACTCAAAAATTTTTTTTTTAAATTTATATGTACAAGGTGTTCAACAAATAGTTGTTTTGGATATTAAATAGATCCTAAATGTCATCTGTGCCAGGAAGGGAAGCCAGATCAAAGGGCAGGGCAGACTGTCCATAGCAATCCACAAAACGTATGTGTGAGCGCATGTATGAACCTGTGTGTGTGTGTGTGTGTGTGTGTGTGTGTGTGTGTGTGTACTTCAGGTCTACCTCCAGGTCCCCCATGTTCAGGCAGGCAGGCAGGCAGGGCCTACGTCATCACAGCTCTCTGGGTGGCCTACTATAGACAAGGCAGAGCTGAGAAACTGAAGCAGTGATGCCGCTTGTCACCTGCAATGTGTACCTAGGTCTTAAGTGTCATTATTTGTGAACAAGGATGGTCCCCTCTCTTCTGACTACATACCATCCCCAGCAAGGCCCATCTCACGACATTCTCTTCTCTGTCTTCTCATCTGCAATGAGATGACCCTGGGTCTTACCCAGATGAAGTTCCTAGTCTATGTTGGTCTGGTCTAGCTTGCTGCCAGCTTGAGAAAATATGGGAGATGCTTCAATATAGGGTTCATAGGACAAACCAGGCCACACCTCCTGCTTCCATCCCCAAACATCTCTGTGTGGAATAGCAGGTAACATTTCATATCACTTCAGCCAGGGTTCAGAATAGAGCTTGTCTGAGGCATGCTGACAGGCACAAGCTACAGGCATTGCTATGGAAACCATTTTGTTATTCTCTGCTGTGTCATTTGTTTGCTGGCTCTGAGGTTGTTGTGGTGCAGGGGAAAGGGCTGTAGATGAGGCACTCATGGATTAGATTCCTAGGAGGCTTGCCTCCAACACTACACACCAATGGTGACTCCTGCTTCTTCCTGACCTTATCTTCCCCAGTTCCAAGAAGCAGGGCACTACTGACCTATTCACTTATTCACAATCAGAGGCCTGGTGCCCACCTCAGACCAGCAATTCAAGGGAGATTCTGATGCATTCAAATTCTGAGAGCCACTGTAGCAGCAGAAGCAGGGGCTATGTCACACAGCAGCATTTTCAATACCCCAAGGCACAAACAGCACCACACTGCTACTCTAGATGAAGCAGGATGAGCGGCCTGAAGCCCCATCCACCCCCAGCTGTCTCTATGGACTTTGTAGCTTCCCAGAGCCCAGCTTGGAAACCACAGACCTGATGCTTTCTAGAACCTTCCCTAGAAGGGGAGTTGACATTTATGATGTGTCTTATATTCCATTGATGACAACTCTCAGAAGTCAGGAGCTGTCCTAGTTAGTAGGTGTGCAATCTCAGGTGACTTAATCTCTCTAAAGGCTCAAATTTCTCACCTGAAAAATGAGAATATTAATTTTTTCTTACAAATTTCTCCCAGTGATCAAAGAATCAAATGAGAATATCTATGAAAATGATGATTACCTAGAGGAGACTGAAATGGCCATTATCACGACAGTCGGTCATAGCAGTGTATCAATCAGCAGTCCTTAGAGGATTCTCTGGACAGTGGCTCTTCTTTCCACCAGTAAACTTCTGGAAGGTGGTGGAGGGTTTGGAGAGTCGCTGATCTTAAAAGCTTCAGCTACAGGACTAAGAATATCCCTTAATTTTTTGCCATCTAAATAAAACTTTTCTTCCATTATCTAAGTTTGCTTCAGTGACCATATATTGCTTTTATAGTAATTAAAACCCCAGCCCTGCTGGCTGAGGCACACAGTTCTCTGAGAACACTTCTTCCCTTATCTAATACTTTAACTCGAATGAGGCCTCAAAGCCAAGGCAGATATAGTGGTGTGGTGCTGGGGGAGACTGGGCTGGGCTCAGACCAGGGCTCCCAGACCTACTCACCACTAGCTCAGCCCATGGGCCTGCATACATGACTGCCTTACTCTGGGTCTCTGATGGGCTAGGCTCAGTACTACAGGAAGCACTCAGCTCCGCTGGACTGCTGGGCTACAGCCTTGCTGAGTTGGAGACAGCTCACGGAGAAATGCCCCACCCTTGTCACTTATTCCAAGTTTCAGACTCTCCCAGGCACCATCAGCCCATGGCAGGATGGTAAAGAGCGAGTGAAGAGAGGCCGCTCGCTTATGAGATGATAGCTTGGAAGTGACAGCATTGTGATCAGAATCAAGGTGCTTTGTTACTGGGATCACAGCCTTCATCCATAGGAAAGACCCGGAGGCTGGAATCAGAGATGCAAACAAGCCCTTTTCTAGTGGTATGTGTTCAGGACCGCTGCTCTGTTACTGAACTGCAGCATCTTCACCCTAACATAGGGCTGCCACAGAGGCTCTTGGGAGATGGAATGGGAACCTCCTGCAGGTGAGAAGTTAGATTATAGTGAAAATGAACACCATGTATAATGCCCAAAGGGAGGGAAGCCCAGTGGAGTATAAATCCTAGGTCACAAGACCCAGGACATGTCTCTCTGTCACTGGAGCTGAACTATAAGATAGACTGGGCCTGAACTGTCACCAGCCCTGCAGACACTACACTGCTCCAAAGCAGAAAACACCAGACAGGAGGTAGAGCCTCCTGTGTATGATGGCTTCTTCTTCCATCATACACACATCAATCCAGGGAACAGCACAATTCCAGATAAAGTATATGTCAGCACCTTTTATGTACAAGGAAGCAGGGAGGAGGGGGAAGAAACAAAGGTCAATAAGATGGTTCCATAGTTAAGGAAAATAACATTTAATACCTAACATATCTTATTGTATTCTAGGAACTTTGTTTCTGTTTTCTCTCTTGACATTCACTCCTGTAATAGCTCAATAAGGTAGGAATGTTCAGGATCTCTGTTTTAACCCCAAAGCAGCAGCTAAGACTTAGCGAGGCTCAGGCTCAGGCTCACCTCACAACCAAGTGGTAGAGCCTGGACTCAGCCAAGGCCAGGCTGTGTGGGTGCTAAACTCTTAGTCCCTTGTCTCATGGCTTCTGTACTTTGGCCAAGCTTCTTCCTGTCTGCATCTCCACAGCCCCTAGGAAGCTGTAGAGGTTTGATGCATCTAGTGGGCACAGGTGCAATCACAAACAAACACGAGCCAAAAGAGAAGGGGAAATGCCCATCCCAAGGAAGGCAGGAGGTGTTTGTTTATATACCCTGGCTCATGAGGAGAAGGCAGGAGGTATGTGTCTATACACCCTGGCTCTAGAGGAGAAGGCAGGAGGTATGTGGCCAGATCCCATGGCTGGGAGGGGAGGACATGTGATGTGTGCCCAGGTCCTGTGGCTCAGGAGGGAAAGGCATCAAACATAGTCTGGGTGCCGTAGAGTCAAGGCCAGGCTTTTTCTAGACTGTGCTCAAGTGGCAGGTGTCAGACATAGCGGCCACCTGCCATCTCCACCCCCCTCTGTCCTGCCACCACCCACACTGCCTGCCCCATCCACACTCTACTGACCTCCCCAGCCAGCCTGCATTCATGCTGTGCTCATTTTTCCCTACCTTCCCTGCCTTTTGCCTCCAGGAGGTCTGACCCTGTAGCTTTTCCCACTAGAGCAGCATCTTGTGTTTCTTCATAAGAAACTTCAGAAGAAAGCTGTCCTTTTACTTCCCTCTAAGACACTGGTCCTTGGGGTGTAGCTCCTTATCTTCCCAACCTTCCCTGTCTCAAGTGGAGAAAGAGCAGTGGCCCTTTCCATGTGACTCCTTTACAGGAGCAGATGCCAGTAAGGTTGCTTGGAGTCTGGAAATGCCATGTTGTCATGGTAACGACAGACCAAGGTTGGGGATGCTTTATCCCTGATGAGTTGCCCTGGCAGTACCATGCTATGCGGCTGGTGAAATCTTCCTTGATAAATAACAATAAAACAAACCACTCACAGGCAAGGGACTAGCATTGAGGCTCAGCTCCTGCACACACATGGGGGGTTAGGGGTCACTTACCTAGTCCCCTGGCTGATCAGGAGGCTAGGCCCTGGCTCCCTGCACTGTATGGTATAATATGGGTCTTAACTGGCTCAGCCAACAAAGCAGGCCCTCCCCCACTCCAGCCCCCAAATTACCACTTCTCTTATTTGATGCCGCCAACCAGGGATCTGCCGGTGTGGACCCTGGCAATTAGCACAGCACCCGCATTTGTTGGGAAATTAAGAGCCATTGATTAGCCTAATTCCACACCATTTACAGGCAGTGAGTGTCAGCCCGAGATTGGCTTTTCCAAATGGTGGCCCAGAGGGTGGCATGTTCATGGCATGAGTTTGAAATGGAAGCAAGGGCCTGGGAAGCCAGGCTGTGAACCAGGAGGAGAGGCAGGACTCACCTCTGGGCCTACCCATCTACCTCCTGTGGTCTTGCCCACCTAAAAGACCTGCAGATCAGAAGTAGGTATTTCCAAATTGAGGTCATACCTACTGCCAAGTCATCCTGACCTAGAAAGGGAGAACATTTTGTGCAGCAGCCTCCCAGCCGACCTCTGCTGGGAGCACTCAGCATGACCAGTGCACCCTGAATTGGGGGCTCTGGGCTAGAGGCCAGGGTAAAACTCTAACTGACTGAGCAGGATGGTGACTTTGTTTACACTCTCTTGCCTTCCAATAACCTAAGAGCTTGAATCACTTATCTGGCCCCTAAGTTTTCTGGCTGTGGCCCCTTGACTTTCAAATGCTCAATGATCCAACCCAAAGGACAGGATTGCCTTTGGCTCCTGACACTGGACATGTGCCCCCAAGTAGGTCCTCCAGGATTCTGACATCCCAGGATCATGCAGGACCCTATACCTGGCAAGGGTCCTGACTCAGCAGAGGCTAACTCCATATGCACCTAGAGTTCCCTTGGGTATCTACCCTCTCTGCCAGTTTGCTTGTACACTGAATATGTAGTCATGTGGAATTGGCTGAGCACTTGCCCACAGACCCTGGGGAACTTTCACATCCCTATAAGGAACAGGTGCTGAGGCTTGGCTAGACATGCCTTGAACTTGAGGTCTCTCTTATCACACACTGAACATGACTGCATCATAACTACACCACCCCATGGCATCTCTCATGGAGGAAGGTACAGTCCAGGGGGTCAGCAGGCATCTCCTAAAGTATGAAGAGGAGCTAGGGGAGAGGGAAGTAGGGCGCTGCAGGTGGGAGAAGAGAGTGAACAGAGACCTGGCAGGGGGAGGGAGGACTCTGCAGAGTGCCAAGCTCATAATGGTAGTTCCATTTGGTGGAAGAAGGAGATAAATCCTGGGTAACAGGTTAGGAGCAGATCACTGCAGTGACTCAGGACATTCAATCTGCAGAGGCCTGACTACAGCTTTTGGACTGTATTCAACAGCCGACTGGGAGTCACTGGCTTCAGAAGCAAGGTCTGCCAATACTGTCACCAGCACCTTTCTGCTGCTGTCATCATGAGCCCTTGCACCACGCTGGCAATGATGGTAAAGCTGGGCTGACTGTGGACGAGGGCCGGCCTGGGAGTCAGCTTGGAGGCCAGGATGCATGAGGCAGCAGGGGCAGACCAGGAGGCAGGATCAAGAGGACTCACTCATTACGGCAGCCGTACCAGGAGACTAGGAAGATGGAGGTCACAGCTAGGCTAGGTGCAATTCCTGGATTTATAGTCCTTGCAAATAAATCAATCTAGAATTCAACCCAAAGGACACAGAGAAAACATCCCTTTTGTCACCTCAAATTCAGGGAAATATGTGAGACCTTGAAACAAAGGCAGCAATTCTAGAATGTACTCTTCTACATGCTGTACTGGTCCTACAAGCCTGGAGCCTGCTGGGTGGCATAAGAAGAGATCTAGAATGGAGGCCTGTCCTTGCTCTGACCCCACTTCCTTCTTGGAGAAAGTCTTTCTATCATGATCTGCACTGCAGTAGGGCCCCAAGTAGGAAAAGCTCCAGGTGTGACCTGCCTTGTTTGCTTCTCCATCTCATAGGGTACCCTGGGGTCAACCCAGGCCCGGGGGATAGAGGCCCTCAGGTGGAACACAGCACTGCTTGTTCTGAGATGGCTCCCCTGGATGTTCTAGTCATGACGGCACCCCATCCTAATGTGCCCCCATCTGTGCCCCATAGTCTCATCTCCCTCTCCACGAACCCTACAGCTCTGCCTGATTTCCTCAGTCCACATCACACTGTGAGGACTTCTACAACAGTGACTTCTGTAGCTCTCTGTTCCTTACAGTGTCTAGCTGGGAACTGCAGGTGGTTCAGAAAATAGAATCCTCAAAGTCAAGGCTCAGGAAGACAACATGTCCTAAGGAAAAAAGGGCACAGGTGAAGGGAGGAAAACCTCCTTCCAGCAATTCCTCACTGTTCTGGGATGGGGGCCAAGCCCAGCCACAACACTGCGGCGGGAACAGAGATGATGCACTCAACACTCAGCGGAGACTCTTACATCCGAAGGAGATTTCTGATTCAGTACCAGCGCTCCAGCCCAGAGCCTCCTGGGAGAGCCATTTCCAGAGCTGGAAGAAGGGGTCATGTTGAGGTCACCATCCAGCCAACCCAGAGGCACTGGTGATGTTGGTGGCAAGCTAAGAGATTTTTTTTTAATGGAATGCTTGGATTTCAGGAGCTAAAGGAACTGTTCAAGATTATCAAATCCAACTCCTGAATGTTTCCAATAGGGAAATTAGGACCTGGGTAAGGAGAGAGACAGCCAAGGTTGGATCTCTTGGTCTCTTGATCACAACCCAAAGATCGCTGCAGAGAAACTTTTCTCAAGGGGTTCCATAAAGAAAGCTTGTGGTAAGGCCACATGGCTACTGATCTTTTAGGTTTTTTTTTTTTAAAGTAAGTTTTGATAGACCATGACTAGGCTTGCCCAAAGCTCCAGATGAAGAAGCTACTTGCTTGAAGTCAGAGGAGAAGGTCTGACACTTAGGCAAGATTTACCTGCTCTGAGTCCTTCTTGCCTCTAGGCTCAAAACTGAGGAAGAAAGACAGGACAGACAGATATTTTGGGAGGTCCAATAAAGGTTTCATGAACACACTTCCTGGCTGAGCACTGCCTGTGCTTTGGATGGTAGGAGTCAAGCAGTCAAAGATCCAGGAGTAAAGAGATGAGTGGGTATTGTAGTCAATTTACTCTGTTGCTGTGCAGAAAGAACCCAAACAAAAGTGGCTTGTGGAGGAATGGGTTTATTTGGATTATGGACTCGAGGGGAAACTCCATCCAGGCAGGGAAAATGATAGCATGAGCAGAGGAGTGGGTATCACCTTCACCATAGCACTGCAAACAGTGGCATGAAGGTGTGCCAAATGCTAGCAAGGGGAAGCTGGCTTATAACCCCCATAAGTCCACCCCCAACAATAGAGTTCTAGCCAGGTTGTAAAACCTATACTGCCATCAGCAGAGGATAGATCAATCTGAACATTCATTTGTTTGTGGGGGACACCTGGATCAAACCATGACAGTGGGTAACTGTCAGAGAGATTCTAAATAAGCAAGTATAAATGTTGGGAGAGAAACAAACCTGTCCTCTAAATTCTAAAAAGACCAAAGCTGCAAAACAGCCCGTGAAAGGGATGCAGTGACAGAACAGACCAGCAGGTCCCACTTTGGTCATCTCTGTGGAGCACACACAATACCTGGTGCACAGGGGACACCAGTATAGCGTGAATGCATGCAGCAAAGCCCACAGGGAGTATGGAGCAGCAGCAATGCTCATAGGGCAGGTAGTGCACAGGGGCAGGACAGCTGCTGGGTACAGAAATGCTGACAGAGAGGGACAGAGCTTCCAGTCCCAACCCACTTCTCCATGGCAACTAGCTGATAGAACGCTGCATAGGAGACTGAGAAACACATTTGAAAATAAAGATACAAAACACTGTCAGTGTAAAGTCACACACACACACACACACACACACACACACACACACACACACACACACACGGCAACAGCCTCCTGCTTCCCAGCCCCTAGCAGGGCAGGCATACTGGGCTTCCTTTGGCCGGCCCACAGCTTGCCCGGGGTGCCGGTCCCCTGCTCACTGCAAGCTCTTCTAAGGCTGCAGACACTTGCTTTGCACTGTGGGTTTCAGGTATTGTGCTGATCCTAACAGGCAATGGTGGAGGCTGCATGTGGCTGGGCCCTACAGCACCCAGGCTGTCCACAAGTGGCTGCAGACAGTGTGGCAGCCCACAGTCGTGGCGGCTGTGGTCCAGGGGCTGAGGAAGAGTAGCAGATGTTATTTTCTGCCTCCTAATGTCCAAATCCTGCCTCAAATGCTGGGGCTCAGCTGTATTTGCCATCATCTCCCTGATGGCTTAATTGTACCTTTTCCTATAAACCCAAAGCCTCATGTTTACATTTCAAATATAAAACATACCTGTCTATTTTTCATTAAACTTCTGCTTACTTATTCTGCCCCCAGTAGAGAACCTGGTATAAGATAGAGCCTCAACAAATGTTTTCTTGTTGAGTCAACAGCATGAGGAAACATTTTAATTTGAGAGGCTGGAGAGTGGCCTCCTTCTGTCTAAGGGTGTTGGTTCTTTGGGACCACCATTCCCACCGAGCCTGGGCACTCTGAGATAAAGGCAGTCAACCATTGACCCCCCCACCCCCAGCTGAATGCATGTTCTCCCTTCCCAAATGCCAGCAGGTGCTCTCCCCTGCAGCTGAAGAGATCTCATCAGTCAGAAGGGTGTTCCAAACAGTCTGTACTAGGGATCCAAAGTCCATTCCTAGTCTATTCATATCCCATCTGTGAGTTTAAACAAGTCATTTCTCACTTTAAACCTTAATATCCTTGCCTGGAAAATGGGAACAGCTCATTTCCATGGCTCTGTTCTGTCTACTCAGGAGGTGGTGTGAGGAGCAGAAATGGTGAGTGGCCAAAAGAGCTGTGAGACAGCCTATGCACCAAGGGGAGGGGAGGTCTTGTTGATCTTACAGAAATCGTAGCCAAGGCCGAAGCTCATGAAGTGACACTTGCCCAGGGTCACAATCTTGTGCTGCCTTAGATACCACTGAGATCTTCAACTGTGGCAAAGGTAATTCCATATCTATTAATGCCTGTGGGATCACCTGTGGGGTAGGAACCTCTCTCTAAGGGAAGGGAGTCCAGCTCTGCTTACAGGCAGGCAGCGCCCAAAACGTCTGAAGCCAGGAGGTAACTCCTACTCTTCATCTCTCCATTACAACTAACTTGCCCACAGAACAGGTGGCTGACACACCACCACTGTGAGACAGCTCAGGTCTTCTGCTCTAAGAGAACGAATGTGACACTGCAAATCCCCAAGAGGCAGTTCAGGAACAACTTGGATGGGACACAGAGGAAAGCTCAGATGGCTTGGAGCACAGGCTTTGGTGGCACAGTGTGGTGGCTGCCCCAGGACTCTGGAGGTAGGAACTCTGCTTCCCAGGATGTGAAGCCAGCAGAAACTAGACATGAGAGACAGGAAGGATGCTCAGGTGATGGCAGCTCTGAGTCCATGTGCCAGAGGTAGTGTTACAGTGAATCTCTTCAGACTTCAGCAAGGACTTTGTAGAGGATGGAGGGGGCTAGGGACGAGTGGCAAAGAGCAACTTCCTTGTCAAGAACCCTCATCCTTATATGATGTGTTGGTTCTGGGTACCTTGGGTAGCCTATGGAGACCACTGTTTGGGCAAACACTAATTTAGATGTTTCGGTAAGGACATGTTTTTGATTGGTTAATACTTATACTTGACTGACTTTAAGTAAAGCACATTATCCTCTGTCATGTGGCGGGCTTCATTCAGTCAGCTGAAGACCTGAAGAAAAGTGACTTAGGCTCCTCACAGAAGTAGTTCTGTCTCCAGACTGCTGCATTGAAACCTGGCCAAGTCTCTGGCCTCTAGCCGCAGAACTGCAGCATCTCCTGGAATGCTGGGCTTGTTGCGCTCACTGCTGAGTTCCTTCTGATAGGCCTGCCTCTCCCCCTCCCCACAGATAGAGTGGGGTACGTCCTGTAGGACTCACTTTGCTCTGTTGAGACCCTGATGAATATATACATATGTAAGGTTGGATATCTTCATCTAATTTGCACAATTTGATTCTCCTCATGATGTTGGGGGAGGGCAGTTTTGGCTGTTCTAAGGTTTGTTCAAAGGTGGGGACATGGCTTGTAAAGCCATGGATCTCTCAGCCTCGCTATAGGACCATGATAAAGCAGGCTTTCTCTGAAGAATGTTGGGTCAGAATTCCTGGCCAAGCAAGTGTGTGGCTGATTGTTCAGAGTCCTCCTCTCTGGGGATGCAGTTAGCCCCAAGAGGAACTAGGGTGCAAACGGTTCTACTCATCCAAGGAGACACTCGCACAGTCTTTAGGGCCTCCATCCCACCCTGGGATCTGCCTGCCGCAGACTCGCTCTTTCTTCGTTCTGTAAAGTTTCATCATGCTTAAACCTGGCCCTCAGCGGCCAGAAGCTGCTGCTTGAGCAAGCACAGTGCGTAAGTCTGTAGGAAGGTAAAACTAGCTGCATACTGAGCAAGAGCTCACTGCTGAAGACCGAGTTAAAGGCTGTGCAAGCAGCCTTCATTCTGCCCCTCCAAAGGTCGCTTATCTCCTGGGTGGCTCCTGGGGAAAGGACAGAGTGCTCTCTGGAATAACTCCTACCCAAAGGTGGATGACACCTCCTTATTTAGTTCCCTATAGGGTCACCGAGAGCAGTGATGCATGCAGGTTTACACTCTGCTTGGTGCACTGGAAAGGAATCACTATAGCAATCTGAACATGCCCACAGCAAGGGGCACTGGAGAGGTTTCTGACTGTGTGCGTACACATGTGTGCATGCTCACAGGCCAAAGGATAGCCTTGGGTGTTAACTTCAGGAACAATGTCCATCTTTTTTTTTTTTGAAGAGACAGGGTCTCTCACTGACCTGGACCTCACAAGGTAGGGTAGACAAGATGACCATTGAGCTCCAAGGATCCATCTGTCTCTCCCATCCAGTGTGCTGGGATTACAAGTTTATGCCACCCTGCTTGACTTTTTTATACATAGGTTTTGGGGAATTGAACTCATGTCCTCATGCTTACCAACTGAGCTATCTCTCTAGTCTGGTTTCTGACTCTTTAGTAACTCCCTTCTCTCTCTCAAGGGAAGAGCCGGGTGTGCAGCAGCCTGTGTTCAGCCTCCTGCCATGTGAATTACAGCATTTTCTTCTTGACCACTTTGGGACTTCATGCCTCAAAGGCATAGCCTCCCAGTACCTAACAGCATCCTTAAACCTCTGAATGTACGGCAGGTTGGCCAGTACAAAGCTACAGCCGGAGAAGATGGAGCCCTGCTGGCGCTGGCATGTTGCAGGACTGCGTCTTGGTACTCTGGCCGGGAACAAGGTTCTGCCAAGCCTTGCCCAGTGTAGCCCAAGACAAGAGACCCACAGCCCTGCTGGCCTAAACCTTTAGTCCCCAGTCCTGGTCTCATCTGAGAGCATGCTTCTCCTTCAGGTCAGCAGTTGGAATTTGTTAACAGATAAGGGCTTCACCATCAGATGAAATGTCAACCCCCTCAAGAGGACACCAAGAAGCTCTTCAAGAAACAGAAAAGCGTGCCATACAGGCATGCTATCTCTGTAGCAGCCCAGGGTCTCCCTCCTCACTACTGGTGTTCCTGTGTCAAGAGTCCCAGAAAGACTACACAGCTGTTAGGGTCTGCAGCCATAGGAGCCAGCACTCTGGTGAAAGGACACCCACCGGTAAGAATAATCACTAATGTTTGCTGAGATCTAGCTGTTGCAAACTAACTCCAGATGCAAGCTCCACTTTGTGCATCTGGTTTTACATGGGTCCTGGGGTATCAAACTTGGGTCATTAGGTTTTGCAGGCAAGCACCTTAACTGCTCCAGCCTTCCACCTTATTTTTGAGACAGGGAGGGTGTTTCATTGAACCTGGTGCTCAGCCTGAGAATCCTCCAGTCTCCACTTCTCCAGCATGGGGATTACAAATGTGTGCCACCATGCTTGGCATTTTTACATGGGTACTGGGGATCCAAACTCAGGTCCTCATTGCATTGTGTGGTGGTTTAATGTAAAATGTTCCCCACAGCCTCATGTGCTTCATACTTAACTCCTAGCTGTTGCAGCCTTTGGGGGGCGGAGCCTTGCTGGAGGAGGTTTGATACTAGGGGTAGTCCTTGAGGCCAAGCTTGCTACACTTGGTTCCCTCTCTCTACTCCCTCCCTGCTGATATGGAGATATGGCTCCTGGTTATCTATTCCTGCCATGCTCTCCCTACCAGGATGAAACTGCCTCTCAAAACTGTAAGCTGGAAATAACCCCTTACCTTCCATAAGTTGCTTCCAGTGGGGTGTTTTTCCCAGCAACAAGATGATAACTGCTACACACGTCAAGGACTCCACCCCGAGCCACTTACCTAGTCTGCCACGTACACTTTAAACCTGAGTTCCTCTCCAAATGAGAACTACTATTTTGAGAACATAGCCCAACGTGACCTTCTGCTTCCCAGAGTTCTCCAGGTGGTCTGTCCAGCTTCCCTCCACACTTCCATAGACTCTTGATACAGCTCTGTAAGCACTGTTCCCACATCACCTGATTTGTCAGCCTCCCATGCTACACTACTGGCTGCCAATATAGTTGAGTCTGAAGTCTCCTTTTTTAATGAGATTTTCAGGATTGGTCAATACATACCAAATAAATGTGACACTTCATGACAAATGTCACCCTGAATTCAGCAAAGCTTCTAGGTGCAGCTGTGTTTTAGTCACCCCAATGTGCTCAAGTTCTCTTTCCTGTGTGAGGAGCACAGAGGACCTGAGAGCCTCGTTATGTGCTCAGTGGCTTCTCAGCCTCCACAGCATCCAGTGCGGATATCACTGCTTTGGCCTCCATGACATGGAAGAAACATTTCCTGATCCAAGTGTATTTATTTCAGATTTGAGCCAGTCACTTTTCATTTTTATCTCTTTAAAATCTCAAGAACATGTGTACTTTGCAGATAAGGAAACAGGAGCCTGGGAGCTGCAGTCACTTGTCTGGGGTCAAACAGTGAATGAAAGGCAGGGCAGGGCCCACAGCACGGTCCTCTCTGAGTTTCTAGTTTCTGTCTTGTAGCAGTGCTCCAGGGGTGCAATCAGCAAGCCCAGAGCACTCTGCTACATGTTCTCTGGCCAGTGACACCTCACCCTAGCTGGGGAAACCCTCACATCAGAGGACGCATTAGCAAGACTCTAAGACAGCAAGCGTGGAAGGGTGTTTGGTTCAATCAAACAGATGCCACGAGAATTCTGGTCAGTGTCTCGATTCAATCCTTGGTTCTGCTGCTCTGTTTGACTGTCCTTGAGAAACCACTACAGTGCTCAGTCTCATTGAGAAAGAATAATAAATCTACTTCTACCTACGTTCCACATGTACAATAACTTCCAATCATGAATTCTGTAGCCTTAAATGTGACCCTCCAAACAGTATGTCACAGTCTCAACCCCCAAAATTTCTGAATGTGACATTAGGAAATTGATTAAATTAGGAATTTTAGAGATAAAGAAAATCATCCTGGAGTTTCTGGGTTGACTCTAAATGGTGTCTTAAGTGTCTTATTTGTGCTTGGGGTTTAACCCAGGGCCTGTGTATGCTAAAGGCATGCCAACCACCAAGCTCAAGCCCTAGCCACTAAGTGGCCTTGATACTGGTTACTGATAATTAATATTTATAAGCAACACGGAGAGAGAGAGAGAGTTTTGGAATCCTCCCTTTCCCCTCCTCCTACTCCGAGTTCATGTGCTCTAATGCCAAAGAATTGCACACAGGGACAGAATTAAATTTTTACTACACATTTATTCTAATTTAGTAAATTAGAAAAAGGGGAGTTGGATGTGGAAGTCTCCCAGTCACCATGTGGGAAGTTACAGAGTTCTCCAGCCACCAGTGTGGGGAGAACATGTGGAGAGTGTAACAGAATTTATATTATTTAGCTAAATAAGCAGCCAAAGAAGAGATAACAGAAAGCTCCCATTCTGAGAAAGAGAGATTCATGAGAGAAAAAGTCTGGAGCCTGCCCCCCCCCAGCCTTATCTTACTGAGGTCTGGGTCAGCAGTTCCCTCTACTCCATTGCCACGTGGAAGAAGACAAGAAGGGCTCACTTCCTCTAGGGAAGAGAATTTAAGTTCTTCCCAGGTGAGTCAGAGAGACAGCTGATTGGTTCATATTTGACCAATCAGTTTTAGCACCTAGGTTGTAGCTCTAACTAAACACCTCCCAAGGGAAGGGGCTGGAAGGGGAGGGGTGGCCCCTGCAGACACCTGAACCCTAACTGCTGTTAGGGTATTGGGGTGTGGAATTTGAAAAAAAAAGCATCAGAAAGTACATACATGTTTAAGAAAATAAAAGCACCAGAAGAAGTACATATATGTTTAAGAAACAAGAATTAACAGTATCCATTTTTGAACCTATTAAGAAGCAAGGCAAGCTTAATAGAGGCAAGCTTTGACTGGGGAGGAGTTAAGGAGGAGCTTGGCAACCTTATTTGGGGTCTCACTCCTAAACTCTTACAGCCTTTTAACAAAAAGGAAGGGAAATCTGATAAAACAGATTATGTGACAATGGAGGCAGAGATTGGGGTGAAGTGGCCACAAACCAAGAAGTGCAACAGCACCAGAAGCTGAATGAGGAAAAGAATGGATCTTCCCCAAGAAGCCTCCAGAGAAGGTCTGCAGATGGAGGAAGTTAAGGACTTTGGGGTGAGGTCAATCAGGATTCCCCAGGTGGTTCTTAAGTATGATGAGAGGTGTCCTTATGAGAGGCAGACACATGGAAGAGAAGCCCAGGGGGAGATGGGGACAGAAGCTTGATTTTTGCAGCCATAGCCTAAGAAAGCCTAGAGCTCCAGAAGATGGAAGAGGCAAGGCGGATTCTACCTGGAGAGCCTCCAGAGGAAGTGTGGCCTGCAGCCAGCTTGGCTTTGGACTTCTGACCTCCAGAAGTGAGACCATAAATGGGTGTGGCTCAGAGGAAGAACACTGCCTAGCATGCCCCAGGCCTTGGATTTGATCCCAGAAGGAAGGATAAGGAGGTGAGAAGAGAATCTCATGTGAGCCACACAGACAGTGGTACTTTATTAGGACAGCCTCATGAAGCGAACCTATACTTCCTATCTCCTGACTCAGCACCTCTCCCATCGAGTACTCACCAAGCTCAACCCAGCTAAGCTTCTGAGATCAGATGAGATCAGGGTGGTGGGTTTCATCCTTCAGTTCCCGCTATCAACCTGTACAAGGATGGAAGCTTTGGGAGAGCAGTGGCTCGTACAACCTAACTAGATACATTGTGTGAGCAAATCTTGTGCTCGTACCCACATTTCCCACCTCCCTGTCCCCAACCCACTGGGGGCCCTCCTTGGTGGGCTTACTGGATCAGCCCATGGGGTAGGTGGTTATGAACTGCCAAAGAGGTAGCCAATGCATATCTTGAAAATAATGAACTGTGCTGGTCTTCCTTCTTCACTTTGCATGCTCTGTTCTCTCTGCTCGAAAGGCCATCTTAGGACACCCTGCATTCTTCAAGCCTCTACTTAAGTGCCCTTTGTCTCCTCCTTACAATACTGTCACTCACTCCTCACGGTGCACACGTACTCTGCTTTGTGCGTGTACACTGCCCAGCACATCTCCTTACGCCATCCTCCTGTGTTTACATGCCTGTATTCTCAAAGATTGGAGGCTCTTGGAGGGCAAGGGCTATATGTAATTTGCTTCTTTATCATCGGCACCAGGGTACAGCTACAGGCAAGCACCACAGAAGGGGGCCCAAAGACAAGTCTGCATACTCCAGAGAGTCCAGGCACCTTGCAGAGCACCCCCACCCCTGCAACTGCAGAATCCTTTGGATGGCACTGTTTACTTAAACAGAGACTCAAGTCACCAGCGCCTGGCTCAGGCTGGGCCTCTGGGACCTGAGCAGGCAACATTTCATCATTAGGAGGAAAGGAGATGACAAACTCTTTCCTGAAAAAACCCAGCAGGCAGTCAGAATTACTGGATGTGGATAAATAAAACCATTATTTCCAAATACATATCCCAGGCAGCACTGAACGCATTCTCCATATCACAGGCGCACTAAATTTAGACCTGGCAGTTTGAGTCATATGCTGATTCCTAAAGAGAAAAACTAAATTCAGGGGGGAATGAAGTGAAATATGAAAATAAAAATGTAATCTCGGTCCATAAGAGCAAGCTGTCAGGAGAGGTGAGGGGAGTTTCCTGCCAGAGTCTGGCTCTGATGGGGACTCCACATGGGGTGAGGCAGGGCCCTGCTGAGTGCTGGCAGAGCAGCCGTGGAGCCTCCACAGCACCTCTCTGGTGGCTCTGGAGGTGTAGGATGTGCATTCAAGCAGAGATGTGGAAAGCTCCAGAATCACTCAGAGGCCATGGTCCTCCTTTCCCAGCAGAGGAATGGTGCCCACAGAAGTTCATACCATCATACAGAGAAGGGGTGAGTTATTGTAAGAAACTTTTTCTTTGAGAGGATTCACGGCAAACTTGAAAGGATAGTGCTGAGATTCTGAATGCTCGCAGTTTCCCAGTTTGTTACAATTTTCCATTATTAAGATGCATTTGTCACAGCATTGACCAGCATGGACGCATTGCAATGAACTAAATGCACATTTGATTCATGCACCACTCATTTCCCTCAGAATCCTTTCCCGGCCTAGACACTGAAGTTATTATCCCCTTTCCTCTCCCCCAAGTTCCCTGTAGGCTTTATGCTTTGAAAGGAAGCGAGGCCTTCCAAGAAGGAGAGAGGCTGCACCTGGAGGAATGGTAGAGCATAAGACATCAATGTACACCCCAGGGCGAGGACACTGGAAGCCAAGCAAGAGCAGGCAGGTTCAGGGAATGGAGCACAAACAAGTATTGCTGAAAAGGGGGTGAGAGCTAGGGGGTAACTAACCCCCGAAAGCAGAGGGTAAGGGCCAAGCTCCAGTCACGGAGAACCATCTTCGCTGGCCCACCATCTTGCCAGGGACTCTCAAGCTGACGTAGAACTGCTTGTGTGAGTTTCTGACTTTCAGCTGCATTCTCAGCATGGTCAGACTTCTAGAAGCACAGGCTTTGGGAGACCTCGAGATCCCTTCCTTTTCTAGTAACAGACCTCAGGTAGAAGATTATTCTCCAGCTTTCATCACAGTTTAAAAAGTATTTATTCATTTACTCATGTATGTGTGTGTGTGTGTGTGTGTGTGTGTGTGTGAGAGAGAGAGAGAGAGAGAGAGAGAGAGAGAGAGAGAGAGAGAGAGAGAAAGAGAAAGAGAAAGAGAGAGAGAGAGAGAAAGGGCATGTATCTCGCCACAGCAAATGTTGGAAATTCAAATGCTTTTGGAAAGGAGGAAGATCCAAAGAGTTTATATGCATGCTATAATGGAGCATCCAGATTGACCTTGGACTTCGTATATCAAACATTTTCTTTTATGAACAAACTTTACCCACCACTTATGAACGTCTCCATTGTTCTGACAAACACAACATCTGATCCAATGCTGACCAGCGAGTGTCCTGGTTCACTCATCCAGTAAAGCCAGACAGATCCCTGATTTGCTCAGTTTGTTTCCTGTTCTAGGGCAGACTGTTTACTGAATGAACACTGCAAGTGTCCATGGCAAGACGGTTTGGAGAATGGGTACTGGAAAACCCAGAAAGCTCAGAAGCCTGGAGGATAGGTGCATGATTTGAAGAAGATATAGTGAGCAAAAACCCAGAGAAAAGCCAGGTAGCTGGAAAGGTGGCACTGGGAAGGAAGTGAGTACAGAGTGAGTCACCTGAGTTCCTGTGTGACAGATCTTATTAGGCTCATCTTAGGAGAGCAAGTCTGGCTGAGCCCGCTCCATAATGCCACTTACTAGCTCCGTGACTTTGGGTTCAGAGCCTCAGTTTCCTCATGTAAAATGAAGATGATATCTACATAATGTCCCTGCTCAGTACAATCATGTTAACAACAACCTAGAGATAAAGTTCTTATCACAGTCAGGCACTGTATTGCACCCCTGACATGAATTTTATCATTTCATCTTTACCACAGATTAGATACTACTGAAGAACACAGAAACTGTTGGCTTCTCCCCCAATGCTATGTCAAGCCATGTCCCTTGGTATTTTTGGAAGGAATGTACCAGTCCTTAGAAGGCTCTTTGCCAGATCCAGCCCATGCAAAGCAGCTGTACTGACACCCATTTTGTAACCATCTGCAGTTCTGGAAGTTTGCTGCAACTTTTCCAGACCTTTAACTCTTGGGCTCCCAAGGGGGGGTTGAAGAACTCAAGGCCTTTCTAGAGGCCCTTCTGTAGTGGGAGGAGGTGAAAGCCGGGAGCATGCTGTCTAAAGTAAATACAGTGAACAGGTGTGGAGGAAGGAAGCATGGGAGGTAGTGTTCCTTGGGTTAGGGTATCACCAGAAGACCCAAAGATGTCTGCAGACAGAATACACCACAGCGGCAGAGTGCATTTGAGCATGTGTAAGCCCTGCCTCAACATCCTACATAAAAAATACTGGGAATGGATGTGAGTGATGATTATACAACAATGTGAATATATTTAATGCCAATAAACCATATGTTTTAAATGATAAAGTTTATGTTGTGTTTTGCTACAATAAAACAACAATAATAACAATAATAAATAGAAAACATAGAGAGGTAAGGTGATGTGAAAATCTCATGTGATGCAGGCTGTCTGAAAGAAGGCAAGTACTCTGTCAGCAAAGCTCGACAGCCTCTGGATCGGGGGACCCTATGTATGAGCTCACTGTATTTAGAACCTCTGTTCTTTGGCAGGGTCGGCACAGCTTTCTTGACCGGAAGCTCAGATGACCAGGTCTAGAGTGGGGGAGACGGTTTGCAGCCAGCTAGCGTGTATCCTTCTCTGCCTTGCTTTCACACACCGGGTAGATGTTTCGATTAGAAACACTGAGAATTTCCTTCAAGCCACAAGGCTGTCCTATGTGACAGCAGAAGCCGCTTCGTGACCCAGGCTGGTACAGGAGGGCCTGATATCAGCTGCTCACTTGGAGTGGAGGATCCAGCCCTTATTTTCAGTCCTTTAAAATAATGTTTTGTCATCTTGATTCTACAAGGCCTTCCCTCTCAGGCCTTCTCTCTCTCTCTCTCTCTTTCTTTTTTAAACAAAATTTAGTTTAATAAAAATTTTTGAATTTTTATAAAAACACTGTTGCAAAATATAGGGTCAGTTGAAGTAACATAAAATGGTGACACAGAAATTATTTTTTATTCCATGATATTGAGCTAGATTGTATCAGATGGTCAACTGACAATTTATAAGCAAAAAGAAGGCACACATGATTGGGCCCATAGCCTTGAACACCTGGGACTGAGATACTTAAACAATTGATAACATTATCATATTACAGTCAGTATCTTTGAGCAGGTTTGTTTGTTTGTTTGGTTGGTTTTTCAAGCTGACCTGGAATTCACTATGTAGTCTCAGGATGGCCTCAAACTCACAGCGATCCTCCTACCTCAGCCTCTCTAATGCTGGGATTAAAGGCTGGACTAAGGGCTACCATGCCTGGCTGCAGTCAGTATGCTCAGTGGCTCCTGTTCATTCCCCATGCTTGATCCACCACAAGGATATGCTACCCATGTGCCCAATAGTTATGTATATGGGAAATACTACCATGGCCTTCCTTTCTTGTCAGATAGCAGTACTCATCCATCCTGTGCTGGTTCCTCAAGGGTCCATTCTTCTGTCTAAACCTAATGCCTCCACTCCATTGGAGCCATTCATTGTCTCTAACCACTCAAGGCCTTCTCTTAAACTATTTTTTCCTCTTTGGGAAAACCTTTCTTCCTCTACAAGACACAGTTGTTCAGAAATAAAGGAGTTCCAAGTGACTGAAGCCTGATTCCTGATTGGACAACCCCTAAAAATCCGATTAGTCAAAGAGGAAGCTGTCCTCACACAGGAGGAGGGTCTTACTTTATAGAAACAAAACAACCCTCTCTGATTCTTTGCTCTTCGACCCTGAAAGTCCTAGGGTGTGACTTTCCATACCACATTCGACCCCGGCCTCCTTACAGGCTCATTACACTCTGTAAAATGCCCAGGGTCCCATCTGTCAAGTGGGGGAAGGCTGCCAGTCAGGTAGAGTTGTTCAAGTCTGAAATAAAGTGAAGGCTCAGGATGTGAGCGCCCCATGGTTCCTGTTCCATGTGTTTCTCTCTTCCTGACAACGGACTACTGGAGAAGTGCTCTCTAGTTACCTGGGCACAAGGAAGCACGGAAGAGCAGAGGATGGAGTGCTGGGCATGAAGGAGACACACCAGGCCTAATAATTCCTGGCTCTAATACTTGCGCTGCTTAATCTCTCTGAACTTCCATGTCCTAGTCAGTAAGTAGGAATAAAGCACTAACTTCACAGTCCCTCTCAAACTCCAATATGCTGGGAAACTAGTTAAAACCAGATTCTGACTCAGTAGGTCTAAGGTCCGCTAAAGGCCTACTTTGCTAACTAGTGCCTGCCAAGGTCGCCTATTGAGTAGCAAAGGCATGACAGGCAGGGTACTTCTGAGTTGTGAAGGGCTATGTTGGCTTGAGATCTGACTCATGAACCTTTGTTCTTTTACCCTAACTTAGGCCATGTGTTAATTTTTGAATAACCGTGATTATTCCAGTACAACAAAAAGGGCTAGAGAAAATAAGTTGTTAATCCTTTTCCCACTACCACTCACACCAACCAACCGATCAAAGTATAACACTCTCCCAATAGTTGGCCAATGTAAAAAAAATCTAAGCCAACAATCACAACAAAAAAATCTCCAAGACAGTTAAAACCACTTTGGAGACCTATCACCACAGCAAGTCAGATAACCCATGAAAAGTCAGTGGAGACAGATACCAACGTTATCCAACACAATCCAAAGCAGAAGTCCAGAGACATGATCTCAACAATAAAGCAGACTTAAAACTCACCCACCATGACTCAGGGAACTGAGTGGAAGAGGGAGTGGAAAGAATGTAAGAGCTATGGTGTGGGGGGGAATATCCAGAGACATGGCCCCCCTCAGCAACAACACACTGAGGGGGGAAAACTGGCTACCTCTGGTGCTATTTATTCATAACCTCCTAACCCATGGACAGATCCAGTATGCCCACTGAGGGTCCCCAGTGGGATGGGGACAGAGAGGAAGGAAATGGGGATACCATCACAAGATTTGCTCATACAATATACTGAATTGTTGACAATAAAGGTATTAAAAAAAACTTTAAGAGCCACACTCTCCCTGTTCTAAGCCCAAGTGCTTGCTGACTTTGGGTGAGAGAGCAGACTGTTAGGTTGAAGGAGGAAAAAGCTCAGAACACCGAGTTCTAAGATGGATTTGTTGGAGAAAGGGGAAGACACTGAGGAGAGAATTCAATGGAACGAAGGAAGCCAGTGACTGAGAAGGGGCTTTCCTTCTTGGAAGAACCCTGGGCTCCAGGATCTTCTTGGGTGACAACTTTCTTGACAGCATCAGAGAAAACTGACTCCTGTTCTTTTAGCTAAAGTTCTAATGCCCAGCATCCGGCCTGCTCTGGAGCAAAGGGCCATCACATCCTGCTAAATACTCATTGAGCCCTGAGCCCTTGAGGTCAAGGCCATGTCTCAGCATCTCTGTCGTTCCAGCCTGGTGCATCACTCTGACCTGTAATGGGCACCAGAAAGCGATACTGATTGAATGGAAGAGGTGGAGGGGATTGCCGAAAGTTCCCAGACCTTATTCAGTGAGACTCCTGGTAGTATTCATTAAGTCACTAAGTAAACACATTTTATAAGTGTGCGTTTGCTCTCGGTCCTTTTACTGATTTTCAGAACTTTAGTCTGAAAAACACTCCAAAAATTTTTGATTTTGAGATTATAAACTTTAATAATTAAAAATTTTTCTGAAGTGCTTTCCTATTTTCACAGTAAAATGAATATATAGTTTTCTCATTCTCAAAATAGGAAACTCAGCCCAAGGAAAAAAATCTGATCTAAGGCAGAGCCTCAAACTTTAGGTAAAACAAGAGTTACTTGGGACCTATCAAAAATACAGATTCTGGTAATCTGTCCTGTAAAGCTTTCTAGGTGACTCAAGATAGATGGTACTGGTCCAGGTAAGGTCAGCACTGATTAAAGCCCAGCTCAGGGCCCTCAGGCTGGGTGCCTGGCTATTCTGGGGCTCAACACAGGATACAGGTCTAGTCTGAGGGCTTGGGCTCTAAGCCTAGAGTCATATGCATAGGACATGGTAGGCAAGCCAAAGCCAGGAACACTCTGACAATGATGGTAGTTGCCAGATCCTATGTGTAAACCCATGGTTCCAAAACAGTGTCTGCCAACTGTGCCCCATTTCTGATGACCCAGAAGTCCAGGTCATAGAAGGGACCAGGCACTCTAGGCAAGAGGATGAACAAAGCAACCTGCAAAGGGGCTCAGCTTGGGAGTTCCTGGAGGTGTCTGATATGCTCACTGTAGACATGCATCCCCTCTTGGCCACTTTGAGAGAGCTTGCCAAACAGAACCCCATGGAACAATTCAGTCAAGAACAGTAGTAGGAGACAGTACAAGCTGGGTTCCTTCTCCATCAGCCTTCCCCATCCAAACCCTGCCCATCAGCCCTCAGTGCTCTCTCTCACCATGCTGGCTTTGTCACCTTACTGCCTATACCAAATGACTTCCATATTCCTCTAAAGTATAAAGCCTGTCCTGAAGCTCTTAGCTCTCCTCTTCCCTTAGTTCACCTCCCCAAGAAAGCCTCATTCACCTTCCCAGGGCATCAATATTATCTCAGAGCGTGAAAACACCGTAGGATGGGAAGCCAGCTCTGGTTCAGGCCGGTGCTGGTGCCAGCACTAGTCTGACCCAGAGTTAGCTCTTTCCTGTGTCCAGGCCACATCCAGAGTCTTCTCCAGCCACTTGGTGTTATGTTGTGCTCTGCCTTAAAAACACTAGTGACATTCTCTTGCCTCCAGAATATGTCAGTGGCTGAACATCTAAGCAGGAGCCTCTGATGACTGAGCCCAGCTTCAGTGACAGCACCAGTGCCCTTAGTGAAATGAAGTAGCGGATTTTAGCAGAGACAGTCTGCTCCCCACTCCATGTGCATCAGTCAGCGCTGTGTTCTCAGAGTCCAGACCTCCTTTAGCCTAGCAACATGTTCTCTTTCCTCAGACCTCTTAGTGTTCCTCTCAGCTGACACCATGCATCTCCTGGGCCTGGATCACTCCACTGCTAGAGGGCAGGTCCTGCACAGAGAAAAGCTTGACATGTAATACTGGACCAACGTCAGGAGAGGATGATTCTATTTTAGTTAGGTCCTGACTTTCAATGGCAGCCAAGATAGAAAGGGTCACATGTTAACAAATATTTTCCAGTCTTGCACAAAACAGGAAACAAATTCTGGCTGCAGGGATGGCTTTTGCTTGGAGTCAGCCCCAAAGACACAAGCCACAAAAGGCGCCAGCCACGAAAAGAGTACCGCGTGTGGCAGTAGGCACACACACTACTCATGAGGGACCCACAGGACTCGGAATTGGGATGAAGTGCTAGATTTGGTGGCCAGACTGGGCGCTCCAGGCAGCCCCAGAGCCACAATGGCTCTGCCTGAATTCTCAGTCCCATAGCTATGAGGAGAGGCGGACTCCCTGCGTGCTAGGATGCACAAAGAAACAATTTTCTCCTCTGACCACCGCCGGCTTGGGGCCTGGACTGCCTCTGTGTGTTCTCTGTTCACCTGGGTCCATCGGGTATGTATGCTTTATCTCCCAGGAGAGACTGTCAGCTTCTGCCTGGGAGGGTGTGTGCCTGTGCATCCTGCTGCAGCCTCATGCCAAGCACACAGCCCGGCTCCTAGCAGATGTCAATAGATGTTCTCTGGGTGGATGCTCACATTTAGATCAAACTGACTCAAATCCCAATGAAAATCCTCAGTCAGGAAGACCAGATTTAATTCATTTTTCCTTCTAAAAGGACAATCTTGCTGTTTAATACAACCTAATACATGCTCTGCACAAGTCTGAGACAGACGCAGGCTCTGTTTTTAGAAGGCATATCTAAGATGTAAAGTAGGGCTTAATTTTGAGATTTTATGCTGATTAAGCTTGAAGCATTTAAAAATGAATGACAACGTGTTGACATCCTGGAATGTGAGGACAGCTGCATGTGGTGAGCTTCAAGGCCAACCAGGTTGCTATGAAGCATAAAGAACTGAAGAGCTGAGGCTGGAACCCAGGTTGGAGGGTTGGTTGGGTGGAGAGCTGATTCATTTCTTTTCCTTGCTCACTATCTAAATACCCACTGAGCACATGCTACATATGAAATCCTGTGCCAGGTGCTGGTGTGCAGAGATGGCAAAAGGGATCACAGCTATTACTGGGTTCGTGAACCAAGCAATTATTACTTTTGACTCCTTGGTCTAGGCCATTTATCTTCTTCAAAGGAGCTAAAATGTCTGCTCAGAAGAGCTTCCTTTGGGCAGGGACCGGGTCTGTCAGACAGGACAGCCTTGTACTTACTGGAACACTACACTTCCTATGGGTCAAAGGTGCTGTACTTTCTGCCTTAGTATTGGTCCCCTTCAAGTTCATCCATGACCACACTCAGAACCACATTCCCATAGACTTCAGCCAGCAGCCACTCTTCCTGTTTTAGCAGGGATCTCAGATCTCCACTGGGTCACACACAATATAGGCAGTGTGTAGCTAGCTGATGAAGTGAGCTGGGGAAGAAGTTGGTCCTAAAACTCTATAAACACACTTGCAGACTCATGTTCTTTTGGGAATGCCAAACAGGCCTCATCCTCTGCCAACTCCACTTCTGCCTGGAAATGACTGTCTGGAGTGCTGTGTGGGGAATGTTCCAGAGGCTACATCTAGACTCAGGAGGAAAGGGAGGTCTGGTTAAAGCTCTGTGGGCACATTTGCTGTCTATCAAGGAGGCAGACACTGACCTTAGAACATGGTTTCTGAGTGCCTTCAGAATTAAGTCCACACCTTTAGCATGCCACACAAGCTCCTTCACTGCAGGTAACAGCCCGTCACACCAGTCTCTATTTCCCTGGCTATAGTCTGGATCTGAAATGTCTCTGAATGTGTTCAGAGCTTGGTCCCAAACATGCAGTACTCCGGGAGCTGGTGGAACCTTTAAAATATGGAACCTAATCAGAGGGAATTAGGTCCCTGGGTGGATATCCTTGAAGAAAGGTGGTAGAACCTCATCTCTTCTTCTTCTTGCCACAGGCCCAAAGTAGCAGGGTCAATTGATGAGTCAATGAAACTTTTAAACTATGAGCCAAAACAAACCTCAGGTATTTTGTTGCAGTGATAGAAAGCTGACTAACACACCATCAACACATGATCTATACCCAAGCCCCATGGAGGAATTTTCTTTCCCTTTTCCTCTCCTTTACCTTACTTCCTCCTTCTCTTTATGCTTTCTTTCTCAGAAAGGTGCTCACTACGTCGGACTTAGGCTGGCCTTGAATTCCCTGTACCTCCCAGGCTACCCTTGAACTCACTCTCTCCTGCCTTCGCCTCTGGAGTGCTAGCATTTCAGGCATGTGCCACCACAACCTGGTTTTACTTCCTGAATGGACATCTCCCAGGATTCTAGGTCTTTTCCTGGAATCCTCTCTCTTAATCCCCTTCCGAGTCCAGTTTCTCTGTTGAGTGCCTGTCCGCCCTCACATTCCCTGTGCCCCCAGATTCACCACTCATCTGCCTGCTCTCCAGAGACAGAAGGTCTGGACTCACCACTCCCAGAACACCAGACACAGGTGAGGCACTAGCTAGAGGCCCAAGGACTGCTGAGTGAAGGAATTCCTTTAAAATCCACCTTTACTTTTCCAGGTGTTTTTGAGGTACCAGAGCTCAGCCTCTATCTATAGCCTCTCAGATTATAGAGGTGCATCCTGGTACCTCAGAAGTCCACCCACCATCACCAGGAGATGCCCTCTTGCTCTGCTTCACCCTGTCTCTAGTTTAGATCTAACACTGGGCATCAATCACTTTGACCACACTAATGTGGGACTACCAAATGGAATCACCAAATCTAATCCTTCACCAAGCCCTCTTGTACTAATTTCAATCTAATTGAGTTTGATTCTCTCTCTGCATGGTAATCAGGTCCTCCGGCCCTTGTCAACTTTCCTGATTACAATGTGCATCTCAGCTTTGCTTTTGTATCTTGCAACCCATTCTCCACTTGGCGATCTCCAGTTTTCAACCTTCTATTAATCCTCTCGTCACACAGGTGTGTACAACCTTGTGGCATTGCCACACAATGTTATCTACAAAGTTCATGCTCAAGAACTTCACAGTCAAGTTATTTAAAAAGCCCACATCTCACAATGTTAAATTTTAAGCAAGTTTATGATTTTGTGTTGGGCTACATTCACTGCTGTTGTAGTTAGCTTTTCGTTGCTGTGCAAAAAAGAACCCAAGTGAAAGTGGCTTGTGGATGAATGGGTTTACTGTGGCTTACAAACTCAAAGGGAGACTCCATGATGGCAGGGAAAATGGTGGCATGAGCAGAGGGTGAACATCACCTCCTGGCCAACATCAGGTGGGCAACAGAAGCAGAAGAGTGTGTCAAACACTGGCAAGGGGAAGCTGGCTAGAATCCCCATAAGCCGACCCCCCCCCAAAAAAAAACGCAGCTCCAACAAGGTTCTAATACTCAAACTACCATCAGCTGGGGATCTAGCATTCAAAACACATTTGTTTTGGGGAACACCTGGAACAAACCATCACAGATGGTCTAACAGCCCATGTAGCCCGCAGATTGTACACACCTGCTAGTGATTTACTATTGACTTTGGAAAAAGAGCCCACCAAACTCTTGTGCATCAGAACCCAACAGATGTACTTCCTGCATCTCTCTGACCTCACCACTCTCCCTCTGGCACACAGTGGTCCAGACATGAGGTCTTTTACTCCTCAGTGACCCCTCCCACCTCTGCAACTTCTCAATGCTCCCCTATGCCTTCACCTGAGATTTCCTATGGCCCAAATCTATCTCTCGAAAACACGTGCTAGTCTGCTCTCTGGAGAAGAAGAGTGTGCTTCCACACCAAAAAATATCTCTCAAATAACTTTGCATACACCCTTTAACCCAAGCTTCTCTTACTCTTGGTTGGATAATCTGCTTTATTTTCCAGAAGGAAGAGAAAATAGAGAACCACCAAGATCCATCTATAAGACAAGAGAATAGCTGATTGCCCACAAGACATGCCACATCTACCACATCTGCCAGGGTCCAGGAGAAATTGCAGAGGAAGTGGCAACATGAATACTGCTCTTACTGCTAGCCTGACAACCAGTTCCAGGGCAATGTTGACAGACACAGTGATCAATCAAAACCTATCAAAGTAGAAATCCTGAGAACTTGACACTAATCAGACTGCCAATAGGCCTGGCATGACTCAGGGAACATTGTGGGAGACGGGGTGGAAAGTTAGAAAGTAAGAGCCACAGAGTGGGTAGGTTTCCCCCCCCCCATAGGGACTGAAGGAGGCCTTCATGACCCCACAGTGAATACCATAACCCCACTGGGCAGGGCCCCAGGGTAATGGGGGGCAGGGGCAAGGGGATAAAAATATAACCTGTTATATAGGAAATAAAAAATAAATTAAAAGTGGAAAAAAAACCCATGTGCTAGAAACCTAAACCCCAAAGCAAGAGTGTTGAGGTGGGGTCAAAGGGGAGGTGTTGAGGTGCTCCCATCAGTGGACCCATGCTGATTATTAAAAAGCACCTGGGTGCTGCAAGTTCTCTCTCTCTCTCTCTCCTTTCTCTCCCTCCATCCATCTCTCATTCCCCTCTTTCCAGGGTTGTATGCAGCCCCGACTGGCTTTAACATCATTATGCAGCAGAGGACGATCTTGAACTCCTGATCTTCCTGAGTGCTGGCATTATAGGCATATGCCAAACCTGGCTCTCTCTCCTGCCTTTCCACCATGGGATGGCACAGCAAGAAGGTCCTCTTCAGATGCCAGCCCCATGATCTAGAACTACAAAACTATGAGAAAATTAATTTCTATTCAGTGCAAATTTCTGAGTCTCTGGTATTCTGTCACAGTAATAACACACAACAGATTTGGACAAGATCTCGGAAAATACATCACCTGCTCAGGAGGGTCCTCTCTATCCTGTTCAAAGTACTCAAAACTATCTCAGAGCTATGCTTTTCATGCATTGTAAATCTGAAATCATCTTACTGATTTGCCCATGTTTTTGTTAACTACCTCTCAAAATTTGAGTTCCACGAAGGTTCTGTGAAAGATAGACCCATCTGCTCCCTTCACAGCTACCTTCTGTGTCTAACACAGGGTCTAAACATTTACTGAAAGCCAAATGGATAAACTGTTGAGGCTCTCAAGTGTGGAGCTTCTGTTTTCCCCCATGACCTTTTAGAACGCCCACAAGTATGCAGTCTTGGGAGCATGAACCCAGAAGCCAGACCTCAGTTTGAGGTGATATCCATGAAACCCAAGAAAATGGCCTGAGAGAGTCCAGTCCAGATGTGCCAGCAAGGGAAAGCCCCTGAATCTGCCGGAGAGCAAGTCAGGAAAGAGGAAAGCCTGAGGGCTGAAGACGCCAGGAGAGGCTTTAGCGTCCCAGAACTTGGCCCTGGGGCAAATGCCAGAGGTGTGAGGCCGTGTGCCAGCAAAGGATGATGTTTCCAGAACTGGCATGAGAGAAAACAGGCGGTACTTGGCAGAGAGCTCAGATGAGGGACTTGAAGTGGCCTCCAGGGAGTGGGGTGGAGCACGGTTAAAGACTCGGGCAGGCTCGGAGAGGATTCAGGCATGACCTCAGCTTCTAAATGTGTTCAGTGGGATGTGGTGGGAAGTCAGGAATGAGAGAAATGAAGCATGCTTGTACTGGGCATGCTCTGTGCCAGGCTCTGTGCTGGGCAGATGGCATGTATGGTCCCCACTCAGCCGCTACCACCACCTCCCAGGGAGATGATGTCATGATTGAGTGTCACTTCATAGATGGAGGGAGTGGACTTGCACAGCTCCTTTAACACCCTGAGTTTCGGGTGCACATCCATAAAACAGACAACTGGAAAACAGCTCTTGTGAGTCTAGTGTGAGATGCAGTGGGATGCAGTGCTCACCACCAACCACCACCTCGCTGATGACAGCCACCAAGAGTACGAGTACCTTATGCGGGCCATGTGACCCATCAAAGCCAGGAGTGCGACACAGATATGCGGCAGGTGTTTGCACCATGACAGGCTGCCCCTTGGAAGCCCAGGACCTGACAAACGGCTCTGCCAATAATCAGCTGCCGAGCCTCACAAGAAGCCATGCTCTTTTAATTGGAACAAAGTGGTTGGGAGGGGGGAGCCCTGCCTCAGGAGCCTGAAGGGAGGCTGGGTGGAGACCACTGGTAAACACAGATCTGAAGTGTGTGTTCAGATGAGTGTGCTGACAACTGTGCTGGAAACCCTGAACAGGACAAGTGTCTTCAGATTGGCCTCATTCAAGTGTGCTCGATGGTGACATATGAGTGAAGTCAGAGCTTTGCTTGGGATGTCAAAGATTCTGCAGGCAGCAAGTGGCTTCTACAGTGACTATGCCAGTCCCAACAAAAGGCTAGTCTCTCTGTTAGTGCTCCCCTGGGAAAGAGAACACAGTGTGAACCTCCTAAGACACAGAACCATGCTTCAGGATTTTATCCAATACATCTGAAAAACAAATTCTTCATAAAATTAGCTTTAAGAAAGGGCTGTTAAGGGAACGAGATCTAGGCTGAATGACCAGGGATCAGATTGCAAGCAATGATGCCTTGGAAAGCTAAAGCCAGGTGGGCTGAGAGGGTGTCAGCCCTCTGGAAAAACAAGACAGTGTGTCCTCACCCATCCCAGGCTGTCAGGGAGTCAAAGCATGCCTTGCATTCATGCTCAGGGGAGCCAGAAATGTTCTCCCTCAGAAGCATGTGGTCCCAAGCCATGCACACGCTCCGTGGAGCTCCCAGCCCTCTCCCCTCCTCTCAGCCTGGGCTGCTGGCAGCAGGCCTGAACTCATTTGACCCTTATACACACGAGCCCCAGTGAGGTATGACAAACCAGGTTATATGGAATGGGAAAAGGAGGCTCCGAGAGCACTTGCTAAAGCCACATAGCTGGAACTGGTAGAGCAGGGATTTGGCCTTACTCACTCTGACTTCAAGGACACATGGGTCCTTACAGATTTGCCTAAGGCCGACTCACTTTTCAAGATGAAAAGCTAAGTCAGGAATCAAATTCTTAGTCCACCATTCTGCTTGATCCATGGTCACCCAGCTTCTGCAGGATCACTTGTCCCATTGGGGACCACCATCTGTTCCAGCTGTAACACATTCTCTATTTCACAGACAGACAGAACACCAGCTTCACATAGTGCCAAAACTTAGGTAAACATTCTCTCCTCACTACACTGTCCTTCCTCACTGACATGACGACAGTGACCATTCGAATCCGTGTGGCACCCGAGTCTGGATTTTCATAAGGCAAATGTTCTCAGGGCATGTATCTATACCTCATGAGTATTCACAGATCCTGTCACACGGTGCCAGGGCGAGATGAGTCACTCCTTTGCCCCGCTCCCTCCATGCCCATAGGTCCTACTGTCCTTGGCCATTCTGTAGGAGGGCACGAAGACTGTTCTGACACTTCTCTCTCTCTCTCTCTCTCTCTCTCTCTCTCTTTCTCACTTGTGTGCCTGGACACAGAGATGTGTTCAGGCAACAAGCTGGCACACATGGCATGAGAGAGGGAGCTCAGAGTGCCAGGTGGGCCCTGACATTGGCACTGATGTAACAACTATCTAGAGAGACTCGAAAAGAGAGGCCTCCAGGGACAGATTGAGGAGTTGCAGCTGGAGAGGGATCCCCTGACAAACCAGTCTTCTGTTCTCAAGGACATGTCGCCTTGATCAGAGTCACCAGAGCAGCATACTGCAGACAGTACTCAGAGGAAGAGCAGCACCACATGGGTGCTGGGGGTATCACTCCCAAGATCCAGGGATCCTTTCTAGCTTGACATTGTACCTGCGACAGGTAATAGCATGTATTTTAAACAATGAATAAGATCGACACGTCAACCACAAATATCTCACCTGTGACTCTGGATACAACATCTCCACATGCATCAATAGCTGCAGCTTTTCCCTAAACATGCAGGTTATCTCCCCAGCCTGTTCTTACATCTCCTTAGGATAAGGCTATTCTCCCCCGGCATTCCTTTACAGGGTTTCTGCTAAAGACAGAGAACCACTGAGGGTGGAAAGCAAACCATGAGCCCTCAGCAAAGCAAGCTTGACCCCTAGAAAGCCTGGCTCTGGGTCATACTACTCAAAGGCATTCTACAGCCCTTGTGCTCTACCAAAGGTGGCCCTGGGTAGCAGACATCTATGCTTCGATGTCTCAAAGTAACCTGTGAAAGGTGCTCAATTTCCAATTGAGATCTTTCTACTGAAATCTAGTTACCATCTGCATTTTTAAAAAATTTAGCTTGGATAATAGCAGAGTCCTGGGAGTGGTCCTTCATCTATTCCTCACAAATCAAGCCCCCAATTTGATATGCTCAAATGGCATGTTCCTTGTCATCTCTGAAGCACCATTCTAGCCCTATTCAGCCAGAACTGCTTCTTAGTTTGGGGTAAAGGGAAACTTTTCTCTTCCCCCACACCTAGCCTGGTATCTTCCATCTACTCTCAAGACCACTGTTGGCATTTCTCCTACGAATACCAGATTGAGCCGTGTTCTCCACATGTCTCACACACATATCCACTTCTGCTCTAAATCTTTTGATAATCCCCTTGAGGTTGGGATAAAGAGAAAAGTCCTTTCTAAGGCCAAGAAGGGCCCTCTCCAGTTCCTCCTCTGCCTTCAAGGCACACTGCCCTCCTCAGTTCTTCTTACCTATAGGGATCACATCAGCCCACAAGCCTAGGACTGTTTCCCACTCTCTTCACTTGTGGTCATTCTTCAGCACAGATGTCCCTCCGACATGACATCCCTTCCTCACCAAAGCATCCTTGATCACCTGAAGGCAGTGAGGACTCCTTGCATAATTCTCTCTTGGCACCTTGTCCCTATCTTTCATAGCACGTTCCGACTTTGTATTTTCTGTGACTGGTAATACTATTTAATAGGTTATGACTTCCCCAACCCGATGGTTGAAGGCAAGGCTCCATGAGGGCAAGGGTCATGTCTTTTTTTATCATCACAGTGAACCCAGTTTTTGGCTCAAGGCCTGACACATAGCAAGGAGTAAATAAAAAAAAAAACACTGAATGAATAAATAAAATGCATCTCTTCTCTGAATTGATCACAACCTCTTGTGTAGGTCCCTTTCTAGTGCTATCCCAGAGGTTCTCAGGGGTCTGCCTTAGACAACAGAAACTTTTTTGCACCTCTCTTTATTCCTCTCAAGTGTGCAGTGGCCCATCTTCTATAGATGGCGAACTTGTGGCATTGTCAATGCTGTTGCCTGGATCTGGATTGTCCCCAGAGGTCAGCTCTTAGCTTGGAGGAACTAGAAGGTAGAGGACGCTTGAGGAGGTGGGGCCTAATGGGAGAAAGTCACAGGGGCCAGCCTCATGAAGGAAATATTGAGACCTCAGCCCCTTCTTTTCTTTCTGGTTCCTGAATGCCATGAGGCAAGCAGCTTTTCTCCAGCATGGGCACCAGACCATGATGTGCTGTGTCACCACAGGCCCAAAAGCCATGCGGTCACCTGAGCATGGACCAAAATCTGCAAAACCACAAGCCTTGAAGTCTATGAATTCAAGTTTTGTTTTGCAGTGATGAAGTCATCAGCTCTCACACACATTTAGTGAGGAGTTACTGGTCATGCTTTAGACACTGTGCCATGAACATTTGGTGGCTGTGACCTAATCCTCACAGTACTAGAAGGTATACAGTACTAGCCCTGTTCTATTATTGAGGAAACAGGTTTAGAATGGATGCACTAACAAGGTGGGGGTGGAATCTGAACCTTGGTTGAGCTCTGAAGTCTCTAGCCTTAAACACAAACAGCTGCCCTAAGAAGTGGACTGATGCCTGATCACAGTGATGTCATGGGAGGCACCACAGTTGGCACTTAGGGTGGCTGCAGTTATTACTTCAGTGCTGGAGGCATTATGGGAGGGTTGGCCACTTGCAACTTTGCTCAGAAGAGACTCTCATGCTGTGGTCCCTCCAACATCGACTTGAGAGGGAAACTCTCCCAAAGCCAATGCAAAGCTCTCCAGCCCAAGAGAAAACAACTCAAAATGAGCCTGAGCTTCTCCTGGCAAGTGTAGGGAACCAAAGCCTTCAACAGGGCCTTGAATTTCATGCTACTTTCCTTTCTGGCTCCCTGTATGAAAATGTGTCAGGAAATTGTCCTTTAATTCTGAAGTTCCCAGGATAGAGTAGGTGGGACTCTATCAAGGTGCCTAGACCTGAGAGAGCCCCAGGAAGCCAAGAGCTGACAAGGGCCCATAGGCTAGAGATAATCCCCTCCTGAGTCTCCCCCTCCTCACTTTTCCTGTTGCTCAACACTGAGCAAGAAAAAGAGGAGGAATTAAGACATGGAGCTCTGACATCATGGCAGGCTCTCTCCCATGGGTAAGCCCATGCCAACAAGAACCATGAGCAACAGGTGCTGTTATTCCCATCCCACAACCAAGACACTGCAGTTTCACAAGAAGTCACTACAGTGTGAGGTGGAGCTGAGATTGACATCATTTTGTCGGGTTCTAGTTACATTTCAGAAGAAACTCACAGTGAATGAGAATTCAGGAGGACCTATGGGAATCAGTCAGACTTCGATGAGCAGTAGTGAAGCCATGAAAGTCAGGGCACTGATGCAGGAGGGCACAGTGTGGCCCTGCTCCTGAGTGGTTCACAGACTAGTGAGATGCTATCTGGGAGAAAAAAGGACAAGAAAGAATAAGGAAGTGGAACAAGAGAGAAGGCACAGGGCCCTGAGACAGCATAGCCAAAGAATACAGCTACTCAACCTGGTACATTACCTGGGATTTCCTGGAGGATTATGAGAACTGGAAACTCCAGTTCCCCATTGGAATAACCCCAGGTGATTGGCTAGAACTGATACATAGGCCAGGAGTTTAGATCCATCCCCTTCCCTGCAGGTAAGAACACTAGCACAGGTGAAGTGATGAGCCCAAGGCCACCTCAGACTCCAGGATCCAGCTCGCAGCAAGGAGACTAGAAGTTGCTGTCTGAAATGTAGAATGCTTTTCTTTTTATGCATTCTGCACTTATTCTTATACACATACATGTAATGTATATAATGTATTTTAAATATTTTAATTTTTTGTAAGAGAGAGAGAGGGGGGGGGAAGGAATATGGGTATACCAGGGCCTCCTACATCTGCAAAACAACTCAAGACACACATGCCACTTTGTGCATATGGCTTTACATGGTTACTGGAGATTCAACCCCAGCAGCTAGGCTTTGTAAGCAAGCACCTCTAACTGCTAAGCCATCTCTCCAGCCCTGATGTATTTTATCTGCATGGATGAGTTGTCCTATAAGGACAATATTATATGACTATAATAAAGTAGGGAAAACAAACCACTTAGGTAGACTACAATTACAGAATGATTATGGACATGATGAGAAACAGAATTCTTACCCTCTCCCACCTGGACCACCTCCTGCTCAGTGTTTACTGCTATTTATCAAGGGAAATATTTTAAGGTGTTGTTTCCCAGACTGTAATGAAGAAAAGGAAGACCAACTGCCTTTTAGTAGTTGCTAAAGTTTGCTATACCCATGGCATTCCTCCACGCAGTGTGGAGATGTCCTGGTCACTAAGTGCTGGGCCTCCTGCTGTGGGCTCCTCTGCAGTGAGCTCCATTAGAAAGGTCCTGTCTTTCCAGTTTCAGACTCCACACATTAGCTGCAGGTGGGAGAAAGAAATGGCATGAGTATCAGAGGTTCTGAGGGGAGCAGGGAGGAGACTGGCCTGCCTGCAGGTCTTGTGTGAGCTCACAGAGCAGCTTCTCACCAGCTGTTTCCAGTATAACTCCTTCAGGCTTGTCCTGAGAAAATGGCCAGCAAACCCTATTGCTACATCAACCCAGGCTTGTCTTTGTGGTAGTCTTGGCAATTTCAACCTTGTTTAGCTTCTAGGGCTCTGCCATCAAAACCTTCCCCTTCTCTCAGGCTGCAAGGAGGTCCAGAAACATGGCTAGGGGTGGGGGCAGGGGAAATGGGGAGAAGCTCACTGTAGCAAGGTTCCAAGGAGAGGCTTCACCAACTGGGCTGAATCCAAGGTGAGACTTGACTGACTGGCCTCCCCATCCTGGCACTGTCACAAATAACAGCAAGGCACACCCTTCTTGCATCTCCTTTTTCTCACTGTAAGTGGAGAAATTAAATTAGCTGTGTCGGGTTGCCATCCAGATTCTGAAATTCATGATTTTCATTTTTTAAATATTTGTGTGTGGGTGTTGGCACCTGCTATGGGTCAGAGGATGCTGTGTGCCAGTCCTCACCTTCCAGCTTGTTTGGAGTAGGGTCTCTTGTTTGCTGCTGACATGCCAGGCTATTCCAAGGATACTCCTGTCTCTCTCTCCCATCTTCTCTTTTTTTTTTCCTCCTGAGGTAGGGTCTCACGAGGCTGACCTGGAATTCACTATGCAGTCCCAGGGTGGTCTGGAACTCACGGCAATCCTACCTCTGCCTTCCAAGTGCTGGAATTAAAGGTGTGCACCACCACGCCTGGCCCTCTGCCTCCCATCTTGCTGTAGACAGATGCTTAAGCTACCACACTCACACTCATGTTATCATGCTTGCATAGCAAGTGCCTTTACCCCCACCAGCCAAGCCATCACCCCAGCCTTGATGTTTTTGCTCTTTTGTATTGCATACAAAATGATTAAGACTGAAAGTGAGTCAATAATGAATGTTTATAATCCAGAACTATAGATTCAGAAACCTTACAGCTAGAAAAAAAATCGGCCCATCTCATCTGCTTTCTTATTTGATGATAAGTAAACTGTAAGGTCCTGAGAGGGACATAAATTCTCTCTGTGTGGAGGGGGCAGGAGTGGCTCGTTAATTGCATGTCTGGCATCATTTCAAATATGTTTGTTGAATGAATGAACGAATATTGTTCCTCCAAAGCCCTTCTTCCTGGGGACAGGGAGCAACAGACAACCCTTGCTCCGAGGCAGGGAGGGGATGAGACAGAAGCCTGGGCTGCTTCTGGCCCCTGCAGAGATTTGCTTTTCAGTTAGAGTCAGATCAAAACTAGGGACAGATTCCGAAGGCTGGTGGCCATGGAATGGACTTCCAGTAGTGTCCTTGGAGCTGTACATCATGAATCACTGTCGCCAACTACTGCATTCTGTTAACAAGTTCACATCCGCTGTGCAGTGCCAATGAGTGCTTTGCACAGATCTGCAGTGAATGTGCCACAGCTCACGTGGGGCAGAGGCTCCAAGACACTCCCAGCTCCAAGAAATCAGGGTTTGGTAACTATGGTTCTCCATGATCGGGTCTAGCAGGCTGGTGTCAGGTGTGGGTGGGATGGGGTGCACTGTGTTCTCTCTGGGTTAAGAAGAGTCTCCAGGGCACTCTTCCAATCACGAGTGCTGAACACAATGGGCCTGAGGCAGGGCAGTAGTTTAAAAGATCCCCCTCAGCATGGTTTGATGGGTTGGTCACGTAGTCACTGGTACTGAGGCTCACAGGACTGGAATCTGCATGACCCTGAGCAGTGTTGTTTCTCTGCAACTCTATTTCCACAGCAGCCAAGCTGGGATAGTAATCCTTGCAGAGGAAGTGTAAGGTTTGAATGAGACAATGCCTAGGGAACCCGGGTAGGGCAGGGGCTGGCATTCAGCAGGTGCACAACACGTGATAGAATATGCTGGAAAAAGGTTTCCTGAAGGGACTGACTTTAATCTCTTGAGGAAGACAGGCCACCTTGGTGGTTTTAAGAGTTCCTAGGCAAGCCCGGACAGCCCTTTTCTGTCTTAGATTGTGTGTGTGCGTGCTGGCACATGCATGCACATGCACGGACAGTTGCCCACAGGGCTCATATGGTGCTGATTACACCTACAGTCCTGAGGATGTCAGGTTCCCTCCCTCACTTCTATAGAGGCTGCGTGAGGAGAAGTGAGGAAGCGTCCTGCTAGGAGGGGAGGCTGTTCTTTCATAGGCAGCACCACTGCAGCCCCTGACCTACTTTCTTACTAAAAATAGTTCTTCTTAGGTCACTGCTGCAAATTGAATTCCACTGCTTGGCTGCACCCTGGAAGCAGGTGGGTGGACACCCCAACACACTAAAGCCACAGCTGGCTGGGTACCTCATGCCTAGACAGCAAAGGTGTGCTGTAGTGCCTCTATTTGGGGGAGGAGGGGACTGAAAATGCAGACTAGAAGATGGAAATTCAGCTTGAAGTCTGACACACTTCCAATAAGAGTGTCATTGTAGTTTTGTTATTTGACCTTGGCAAAGTCACAACTTTCCTTTGCCTTAGTTTTCTTATCTGTAAAAGGTTGATAATAAAGGTGACTTTTAAGTGTTGTCATGCAGGTAACAATGCTGATAAAAAGCAGTCCTTGCACACAAGCTTGCTGCTCCATCACCTTCCCATGCTGAAGCTGCTCACAGGACGGACTCATTCTCAACACTGGAAATGGGTTGGGAATGTTGCTCAGTGGTAGAGCTCTTGCCTTGCATGTGCAAAAGCCTGTGCTCCATCCACAACAGTGCGCGCGCACACACAGGATCAGCTGTAAGCTCAAAGATACTCAGAGGTACTTGGGTCAAAGGTCAAATTAGCTGAGCACACCATGAGGTACTTTCCCTAGAGACTGGGATTCCCAGGAAGTCTCCATTTTAATAAATTCATTCATAGTCTATGTCCATCTAAGAAGGGGGGGAAGTCCATGGGGCTGGACTGGAAGGGTAGATGACACCCACTGAACAAAGGGGAAACCTACACAAGTGCACACTGGGAAAAGGTATTTATCAGATAAGCATCCTTAACCTTATATCACAGTGAAGCAAAGACAGCTGGTGTGTGAGGCACTAAGGTCAGATCACAAGGGGCTTGGACGTCAGCAATGCTCACTATACTCGGGAATACAATCCTCACAGTACTTTCTTCTTATATGATCATCTGTTTCATATTTATATGTCCAATGCTAATACTCAGAAATGTAATGTTACTAAAGAAACCCATCAAATCAGCCAAGCAGATGGACATAATTTCTCCACTCTCAGATGTCCTAATTCTACCATCGTGTGAAAACATGAGAAGCTGAACTTTGTGGTGTATGCCTGCAATTCCAGCACTTGGAAGGTAGAAGCAGGAGGAGCAGAAGTTCAAAGTCATCCTCAGCTATACAGAAAGTTCAAGGCCGCCTGGACTCCAGTTTGATGGGCTCAAGGCATGTCAGTTCAACCCCTGCACTTTTTGCATCTGTAGAAGCAGGCATTTTGGGATAATGGAAAGAGTGGTGGACTAGGAGATAACAAGTTTCTAGAACATGTGTTGAGGACCTCAGCCTGGGCACAGTGCTAGCATTAGAATCCTTAGAGCAATCATTTACATTACCTCTCTCTCTCTCCCTGTCCCACCTTTTTCTTGGTGGTGCTAGAATTTGAACCCAGGGCCTTGTGCATACTAAGTTAAGTGCATGTTGTATCACTGAGCTCTACTGCACCCCCTAAATTATCCACATTTTACAGGTGAGAAATCTTGGGACCCAAGAGACCAAGTAACTTGTTCAAGGTCCACTATTATTAAGTAGCAAAACCAAGATTTAAATCCAGGTATGTTTGACTCAGAAACCTGTTGTTTTTTTTTACTGACACTGTCTCAGCAAATGTCATTTCAATTCTAGCTCTGCTACTATCAAGATGTATGACCCCCCAAGAGGCATTCGTGCACTCAGAATCCTCGTCTCCTCACTTGTGAGATGGGGATAATCATCTTCCCATTTTTCCTGTCCTGCCCTCACACTCACCACACTGCTGCCATAATTAATGATGTAACGAGTGTGAATGACCCAGAAAGATGGACAGGTTGTTATGAGAGTCCTGAACTTTACAACTAATCATTCTGATAACAAATGGATACCCCGCCAAGATCCCCTGTCACATAAGGAGAATGTAATTACACTTCTTAGACAGCTCTTTCTAGCATCAGAAAGTGAATGGCTGCATTGCATTTCCTAATGACTTTCAGTAAGACTTGAAACCAAGAGGTTAACACCGAGAAAACCCATTAACCAAAACACTGCATTCCTGGAGCACCCTGGGGAGTCATGGCTCCTCAGAACACTTTTCTGCTCTGTCACTCATGTACTTGATTTATTCACGCAGAAGCAGGATTCAGAAGAGATGTTAGGTTTGGATCCCATTATCAGGGGGCCAGTTACAAATGAGGTGGGTATTTATTCATTTTCCAGAGGCTTCTAGGGAGGTATCAGAGGACTCAGGCTTGCTAGTTGTGTAACATTGGACAAGATGACTCCATCGAGCCAGCACTTCTGCTGTAAAGCCAGAATCACAATTAGGAGCTGGGAGATGCTCAGCAGGTAAGGTGCTTGCTCTGCAAGCATGAGGACCTGAGTCTGAACCCCAGCACCATGTAAAAAGCCATGGTTGTGCACATCTGTAGCCCCAGTGCTGAGGGAGGAGGGTGGATTGCTGGGCTCTCTGGTCAACCAACCTACCTGGAAAACATGGAGCTCTAGGTTCTGTGAGAGACTCTGTCTAGGCAACACAGCTGAAAAGGGATAGAGGACAAGTGGATCTTCCGGCTTCCACACGTGTATGTGCAGGACCTACACACGACATGGATGCATGCATGCATTCACAAAGCAAATATCTACGTGTTTACCATTGCTACCTGCATTCTTTCACTTGACCTTTCAGCACTGAGATGTGTGCTACAAACTCCAGCTGGGAGGTGAGGAGCCACACTTAGAAAAGATCAGTAGTTTTCCCTGGGCCACACAACCATTGTTTCATTTAGGATTCAAGTCCTGGTCTCTGATTTGAAACTATGCTCTTAGCCACTAAACCATATCGCAGAGAGCTGCTGCAAGGAAAATAATTAAATAACACTCCAGGTGCCTCCTAGGGGTGTGGTAGTGGGCATCCCTCTTCTCGAAGGCACAGCTTCTTAAACTGTAGGTCACATAACTGAATGTGGGGGTCACAAAAACTCTGGCAACAACAAAAGGTTTCTGAACACACAATGACCCAAGTTAATTCAAAATCAAATACATCATGAGGCTGAGGGGTTTCTGCAGTGCTCGCCCATGTTGTATCTCATGACTTCACTGCAGCCTTCGATCTGAACACACATAATGTGCCCTTTGTATAGTAACACTGTCATGCCACACGATGCCAATGAATGGTGCCTGAAACTCCTTGGATCAGATTCAAGACTATTACAGTCATGAATTGCAATGTTTTAACTAAATATAAAAGTTTTCTGCTTACATAAAACATAATGGCTTCATTAGGAAAACCAAGACTTGTTTTCTTACCATCATACCTTAGCATGTAAGTATCAAATTAATATTTAGATTGCATTGTTAGATTGTTTGATTTTAAAATTGCTATTTGAGTTGTGACTTAAGTTTCAAAGAATTATTAATGAATATGGCTTGGGATTAGGATAGAACTTCCAGCAATTTATGAAATGGCCCTGAACATATTTCTGCCATTTTGTACTATGCATTTATGCAAAGTGATAGTTTCAGCATTGATTATAAAATCAAAATATTGATCAACTTTAAAAAACATTGAAGATGTTCTATATCCTGCAATACCAAATATTCAGTGAGAATTCTTTACAGAGAGAATTAAGAACAGGCATATCAAAGAATCATTTTAGCCGGGCGTGGTGGCGCACACCTTTAATCCCAGCACTCGGGAGGCAGAGGTAGGAGGATTAACGTGAGTTCGAGGCCAACCTGAGACTACAGAGTGAATTCCAGGTCAGCCTGGGCTAGAGCGAGACCCTACCTTGAAAAAAACAAAAACAAAAACAAAAACAAAGAATCATTTTAAAATACATTTCTTCATAATTTATTATCAGCAAATGTTTGATCTGCATACCTACTTTACATGATCAGGAGTCATGTAAAAATTTCTCAGGTGAGAAGGAATCATGAACGGGAAAAGTTTCAGAAGTCTTGCTCTAAGACACATGAGTGTGAAGAGGCTATGCAAAGCCCATGCACCCAAGGTCACTCTGTGGCTACAGGACTTGTGGATATTGTGGATCTTGAGAAGGGGAAACAGACTAAACCTGGGGGAAGAAATATTTACTGTTGGGACCCCCAGATTTGTGGAGTCTGCCATGCTGTGAACCTTGGCAGGTTATGAATGAAATTCCTCCAAATTTTAAAAGTTGAAAGTTGAAGGCAGTTTAGCAATGAAAGAACGTTGCGCATTCACACATGATCACAGATTACCTTGGGGCTGATGGTGCACAAGGTGACTGTGCTGGACACTAATGAGAAGAGGGTGTGGCTATAAAGGAAGGGCCTCACTGGACAATCCCTCCCTCCAATCCCAATTTACACAGAAATGAGTAAAGGCTGAGGAAACAACCATTTTAAACTCTGGGATGGACTAACTGAAACTAGAGCTATGATTCAAACAGTAGAGTTGTCTGCCTTTGCACTCGAGAGTTTGGGTTATTTCGCCCCTTGTCACATCAGCCTCCCCAGAGTGCTTATTCCTACACCCCAGAGCCACAGAGCTCAGAACTAGAGTCTGATGAGTACCTGGCACCATGCCCTTGACACCTGGAACATAACTGAGCTGCTCAGCAATCATGGGAGGAAACTGAGGCCCAGGCAGATGGGATGGCATGGCTTAACAATGGCAGGCAGCACTCAGGTGAGCCTGACTCCAGATGCAAGCTCTGGAACACCCTTGCCAGCCCCATTTCAAAGTCAGGACCTGAGCTGCGTTTTCAGCCTCCTGAGTGATGGACACAGTACTGCTACCCAATTTACCTTAGGTTTTGGAAAGGATCCAGCAAGCAGCCATCTGAGTGATTCATTCCTGCAACAGCCAGACTGCTCTTAGTTATAGCTTCAGCAGCTGCTGCTCCGATGGCCCAGGGAAGTGGAATTATTTATGTAAGGACTGCAGTGGCCTCCTGCCTCAGGCATGATAATCATTGACTTTTAAGTGACGAATGTGTCATAAGTCATAATAAAGGCCAAAAGGAGCCAGGGCCAGGGAAGATACGAGGAAAGAGATTATTCCAAAAAGGCTGAGATAGGCAGGCAGAGTACTGTTCTAGATGCAATAGCATAATTCCAAAAGGGTAAAAGATCCTTTCCCTGACAATTTCTTCATCTGATTCTCAAGGCATCCTGGGAGGCAGGAGCCAGTATGTCCATTATCCAGGTGGTGAGGGTCAGGAACATTAAGATCTGAAGTTCAGGGTCAGACAGAGCTGGGACAGAATCTCACCCTCCTAATTCCCACCCACAAGATAAAGTGGGGGCAGAGGTCCATGGGAATAGCAAAGAAAGAGGTCTGTAGTCTTGCTCCTGGTGGGACCGGCCCATGGGTAAACAACCCCAAGGGTTAGTTTCCTATCCCTCAGACTTGGGAAAATGTCAGGGCTGTGCAGTCACCTGGGCAATTCTCCCTTGGAATCACAAGTTAACTGAAAACAGGATGCATTCCTTGAGTCAGATCACCTCTGTGGGGTGGCATGTTTATCACTCAAGAAGTGTCTGTCTCATCCTCCTTCAGGACCTTCTTTTTGTAACGTTTCCTTCTGAGTCACCTCAGATTGCCCACAGGACAAACAAACTCCCTCACACCCCATTATCCCCAAACTCTTTTCTACCTCCTTATCTCTGCTCCCCCAGCTCTCAATGAGATGAGGCTGTTGGAGCTGAAGTGGCCATCTGCCTGAAAATCACCCTGCCCCCTCAAGCAGTAAGGACTTCTGACTCTGAGGCAGTTTAGGGTAGTTGGGCCCCCCAAAATTAAAAGCAGGAATGTCCTCAGGCTTATTTTTACAGATCTCTGCTAGAGATCCAGAGGAAAAAAAAATCTGGCTGACCTGTTTTCCACCTGAGCCCCTCCCTGGTGGAGTGGGAGGTCTCCTGGCATCCTGGTTGGCCAAACTTAACTTCCTGAGCCAGCCTAAGCCCAGACCAATCAGCTGTCTCTCTGGCTCACCTGAGGCGGGAGATAGGGACTTCAGAGGGAATTTTTAAATATACCAGGGGAAGACAAATTGCTCTTTCTCTCTCTCATGGCTGGCCAGCAGAGATCCCTGAACCTTCAGACTTAGGTAAGCCCCCCTCGTCTCATCCACCAGGCTGAGGCAAGGGGCTTCTCGCACATGGGCTTTCCCCCCTCATGGCAGGAGCTCTCTATACTTTCTCCTCTTTCATTTTCTTAATCTTGTAAGTCTCTCTAGATCTTATCCTCTGGTCTATGAAATTCTTTCAATTCATAAGACTAGAATCCGGGGTACTCCAAATCTGTAGACATGTTGGCATATTGGTGTGTTAACAAGGAACTCCAAAGTCCCCATTACAATTCCATTACAGAACCCCAGTAGAGTCCCTGGCCAAGCAGACCACAGCAGGAGTGCTGAATCCACGTGGCTCTGGTACCTTTGCACCAGCACTTCCTCTATGTAAACCTAAAGCTCAAGTCTGCGCTCTGAACACAGCCTTGGAGGCACTGGAACCCTTTTCTTATTTATCTTCCCAATGTGGTCACACTGAATGGCGAACCTCCCTTCACTGTTCTTCACTATCACTCATCTCTTTACCTGGAGCACTGAGGGAGGTAGATGGTCTCACCTTGCCTTCCTGTTGGGGTTGCTGGAACTAGAGCTTTTGTTGAAAATGTCTGATTACACACGTGTCCAAGGAAGGCAGCCCAGAGGCTGAAACTGTGGGCTTGGAAATCAGAACAGTTCCCAAATCCTTTGAAGTCTACTAATCCTGTGCCCCTGGTTACATCACTGAATCTCTCTGCCTCGATCTCCTCACTCAGAAGATGTAGATAAAAATGCCTACCTTATATGGTTATTGTAATAATTAAATAGAAAAATCCTACGAATGACAAAAACATCCTACCTGCACCATGCCTGACACTAAGACAAACATGTGTGAACTGTCACTACTTTCATCATCAGTATGCACCTAGCAAGAGTTCCTCCCAGGGCACCAAGCCTGCGCCCTGTAACATGGGATGACGGGTCTTAGGTACTAGAGCAGTGAGCAATGACACAGCAGTTTCTGCTATGTGCCTATAGGAGTTAGCAACACTATCTTGATTTACAGAGGTGGGGGGCTTTGCCTATATAGGGCTCCTATTAAGGACCTTTCTTTACAATGGCTCCTTGGCACTGAGGAAACAAGTCTACCAGGATGGTTGCCTCTTGCAACAGGTGGGCAGACAAACAGTTTTTGCAATGGACAAAATTTCTGTAGCAGCAAGATCAACATACCCATCATATGCCCTTCCTGATAGTTTCCACTGGCCAGTTCCCACAGTTGGATAATCCAATTCCTCACATTTGCTCCCTTAATTCATACTGGTCTGTTTCTCTGGTTGAACCTGGGCTGGTGCATTCATCTTTGAAAGAGAATTCTCTGGATAGAACCTACTAGATGGTGACTGGTAGTTAGCTCACACCCAGTTCAGTCAGTATGCAGAGCCACCGAGGGCTCCATGTGTTGCTGTGGCCATCTGTCAGGAAGTAGGCTCAGCCCTTTACACATATTATCCTGCTTAATCACCATAATAGCAATTTAGCACTCTTAAACCTCTTTATAGGGAAACTGAGGCTCAGGAAGGCTGTAATTCATTCAAATAACTCTTGGAGGAAGTATAAATTCACTAAAAAGTAGAACTGTATTTCTTTCAGGAACTTAATGCCTCCCGAGAACATCAAGTTATAAAATAATATTTGTTAAAACCATGTTCCATCTTTTTATACAAAACTATTACTGTTTGTTTCAGCCACACTTATCCATTTTACCAATAAGAAAAGTCTGCATAAAGCAGGAAGAGGCAGATTAAAATGAAAAGTTTATCAATTGTGCAAAGGGCCATCTTCCCTACAGAAAGAGCAGTCCAGATCTGGAAGGTGTCACCGTTTCAAACACTCTATTCTTAGAACCTCAAAGACCTAAACATTTCCATTAGAGATGAGGAGTGGGATAGAGGGCCTCTGATGGCATTTCCAGCTCCAAACCACCTTAATTCTCTAAAGCCAATATTCCCAAGGACAACAAGGCCACCTGCACTTTGCTGGCTCTCTCTAGAATGGACAAGGTGATACAGTATGGACACAGATGTGGTGCTATAGCACAAGACACTCGGACCATATCCCCACTCCATTCAAAGACGTCCTCTGCAGGCACAGGTCAGAGCACTGCCTGTCCCACCTCAGTGTAAAGTCAACATAACCAACAAACACACTTACCGGCTCCCCTGTGCATGGCCTCCAGGGTATGAGCCAATGCCCAAGACTTACACTTTCCACCTCTAGGCCGGCTGGTATTTACCTCCAGTTAAAGTTCCCTGCTTACCTCAGCTCACACGCTGACCCTTGTGTAGATGCTTACTTTGTTGTCCCTTGAGTATATCAACCCTCCCATGGCTCTGGTATCAGAAAGAGTGAATGTTCTGTGTCTTCCTAGAGCTAGGCTGAGGCTGCAGCTTTTAAACAGCAGCCCCATTGAGGTCCTTCCCAAGTATCAAATGCTCTGAGAGGAGGCCACTTGCTAATTATGAATCCACCACTTTAGGTTCCCAACTCCCTACAAAGGACTCATCTTCTCTTGTCCTTGGGTTACTCTTCAGAAGATGTGTAGACTAGTGCCTGCCTTACTGCTGAGGAAAAGAATCAATTAATAATGTGTGTCACATGGGAATAACCAAATGCAGACTGGTAATGTCAGCTGTCACCCATACGAGTTGATAATCTATTACTGCACAGGCTTCCTGGGTCCTTCTTTGCCTTCACTTTCCTCCCCCAAGGCCAAGTTATTTATGTCATTCATTAACTTCCCTTTAAGACTACCATCCCTATAGCAACCCCTGGGAAGACAAGACATTTAGGAAAGGAAAACAGGCCTGAGTTTCTGAGGCACCAGAACCAGTGAGATGATCCAGGGAAGTGGAGCATACAATGCCTATGGTGTCTGGGAGGAGCAGAAAGTGTGCCCGATGCCATGGTCTGCAGGGCCACAGTGACAAGGGTAGGAACAAGGCACCTCCAGAGCTGCTGACTGGAGCCCAGGCTGGTGGGCGACACTCCTGGGCTTAATAGCTAACTTTCCTCACTTCAGCCATAGTCTCCTCTTCTGTGGGACTTGGGCTGCTCTTGAAGTCTGTCTGTGGGTCTGTGGCCCAAGGCATCTCCTCACATCAGATCAGCTGAGATCCTCCACTCTCCCTCAGAAAGACAAAGCTCTCTTTCTGTGTAGCAGAGCCTTCTCAGTCATCCTCACCATTTGGTAAAATTCAGTTTCTAAAAAGCATCTGTTCCAGAACTCCCTACCTTTTATTTTTTCTCTTCTTGCTATGTAATAACATTTGGTGAAATTTCTGCAAGTCAGTTCCCAACTGATCATGATATATTCCCTGGAGATGCAGAAATCATCTCAGAGGGGCTGCCTGGATAAAACAAACATTCACAAAGCTCACAGAATCCATCAATACCAAAGCCACAATGCTGCAGCCACAGCTTTGACTGCTTTGCTTGCCGCAATGGAACTTCCAGTCTGCCTAGCAGCTCCAGGCCATGTCAAAACCATTTCCTTCATCCTTTTCAGCTGTGGGTTCCAGAGAGCCACCAGGAACTTCCCATTAATTAGGGCAGATTGTTACAATGTTTTTCTCCCTAACCCCTTTGTCATGGTTTGATCCAGGTGTCCCCCCCAAACAAATAAATGTGTTCTCAGTGATCAATGCTCAGCTGACGGCAGTTTGGGAATTAAAACCTCGCTAGAGCTGTGTTGTCAGGGGCGGGCTTATGGGGTTATAAGCCAGCTTCCCCTTGCCACTGTTTGGCACACCTTCCTGCCACCGTGTCCAGTGCTGTGGTGGAGGTGATGTCCACCCCTCTGCTCATGCCATCGTTTTCCCTGCCAGGATGGAGTCTCCCCTGGTGTCCATAAGCCAAATAAACCCATTCCTCCACAAGCTGTTTTTGTTTGGGTTCTTTTTGCACAGCAACTAGAAAGCTGACCGACCGCAACACCCTTCTAAAGCCTCATCACAGCAACTGGAAAGGATAAAAGGTTTGAGTCCACCAAGACAGGAGACTGGAAAAGAAAACCATGGTAGGGCTGGAGAGATGGCTCAGCGGTTAAGGCACTTGCCTCCAGTGCCTAAGGTCCCGGGTTCAATTCCCCAGGACCCACACAAGCCAGGCCCACAAGGTGGTAGCTCTGGTTTGCGCTCTCTCTCTCTCTCTCTCTCTCTCTCTCTCTCTCTCTCTCTCTCTCTCTCTGCTTGAAAATGAATAAATAAAATATTTTTTTTTTAAAAAGAAAACCATGGTAGATAAGACAGCTCAGCCATGTCAGATGATTACAATGGAGGAGGAAAGTGACCATGCAGAGGAGGTGACTGCCATTCAGGTAGGAACCTACCCTTCTCTCAGAACCCTGCGTGCCTTAGGACTGAGCGGCACCAGACGCCTTTGAATGTTGAGTAAAGAGAGGTTGAAATTGGCGGGCTTGACTGAAAGTATGCCCATGGGCTAGTTGGTGCCTCAATTCTCAATACTCAAAAGCAGGCAATTTGCTTCTTGCTATCTATAAACACTAGACATTTATTCTCTAGAGCAACTGCCCAGGGAGGCCCTGGACTCAGAGAAAAGCAGACTCGTTGGAAGGCAGAGTGAGGATGATAAAGATGAAGCGAATGGAGTGACAGACTTCTAGACTGGATGTGGGGCCCTCCCTGCCTCCTGCCCCCGACACCCACCATCCCCCAAGGCAGGAGATAGGAAAGAAAAGCCCATCACATTGATCTCTGGAGCCTACCAACGCAATCATTTTACAAGGAAGTCTGGCAGCCAATGTACTTATGCCAATTAGAGTGTCAAATTTCTATATGAACAGGCAGCCAAAGACCAGCCAGGCTTCAGAGAGAAGACTTGGGTCAGCCAGATCTCAGCAGAATGCTGCTGCACACTGGGCAGCAGGGCTGAGCTGAATAAAGGAACCACTTACCAGGTTGTGATCAAGGGTTAGTATCCAGTAGCAAGGAAGAAGGTGGCTACCACTGCTGATTACCAGGGCTGGAGAGGGTGGGGTCAGGCAGAGAGATCCCCTACTGAAGCTAGTTTACAGGAACATTTTCATTAACACATGTCTGGGGCACTGATTCAGGATTACCGGAGTAAGACAGGATGAGGAGGGTCAGAAGGGAAGCACAGGAGGGAGCAGGGAACCCAGAGCTTTCCCAGAACTCCAGGGGCAAGTCCTCACAGAAGTCAGAGTGGGAGTAAGCTTGCCCATGGTCCTCCGCTCCTTTCAGTGGGGCAAACTCACAACCTTTCTGAGATTCTGTTTCCTTCTAGGAATAACAAGGGCTCTCCTTTCGTCAGAGTTCCTGTGAGAGTGAAAGGATGCAGTGAGGCCATACAAGGGACTTCCTGATGGGCGAATGCTAGGACCACACTGTGGTATTTCCTGAGCAACTCAGTTGCTTGGCTGCCTCGGGAAGCAGAAGGGACTACGCCTGGTGCTGCAATTCCAAGTTGCTCACATGGTCTTCTCATCTCCACCTCTTTCTCTGCTTTTTCCTTTATTTCTTTCACAATAATAAGATTTGAAGTCATGCACGATAACCAGTGTGTTGAGGGTCAAAAACTCAGCATCTTTTTTGTTTATTTGCTTTTGTGAGACTACTTACCAAATTAATTTTACTAAGTCATATGATCAAACCTGTGATCATTGCTTCCAGATTCTTCTGTTGAACAACCACTAGCTGCTCAGCTCTGATTGTGTCGTTGCTCTGCTTGGTTGAAGACCCAGCCTCCCAGCCTAAAACTCAAGGCCTTTGTGGTCTGGCTACAGACACTCCTGTAGTTTCATCTCCCACAGCTCTGCCCTCTTTCTTCATGCTCTCAGTTACCCATAATCTGCTTTGCTTTGTCCACGCCTGTGTTCATGCTTAGTCCACACTGAAGGCCCTCTTCTTCCTACTCATCCTTTCAGATGTCTCTCAAGTGTCATCTCTACTGAGACAACCCCTGACTCCATGTTAGAGTGTCTGAAATGTATGCACGGGGAAAACAGTCACGTGCAAAAGCCAGAAGAGCCCTTGGATATATGATCTTACATGGTCTCCTAATTCGTCCACATGAAAGCATGCTCACTGGCCTGACCATGGCTATTGTAAAAGCTGCCCAGTGCCACACATGGTGGCCTCAGGTGCTGTGCTCTGAGGACAGGGATGGCTTCTGCTCTCCAGACAAGGACGATGTAGCTTCTTCTACTATCTTTCAGAGTCACATGGGCACTGAAAGCTCAGGCAACATGTTGACTGAAAAGCTAATTTGCTGAAGCCTGATCTCTGCAGGAGCTACACTACAAGAGAAGTACAGACCCCTGTGGGTCAGAGAAGGTGGAACCCTGGGCTCCTCTGCTTTAAGCCAGTACTTTATCATCTGGGAAATGGGTACAATTCTTACCTACTTTATAGGTGATAATTAAATTGTTTTCTTTTATTCCCCTGAGTACTGGGGGATGAACCCAGGGCCTTGTATATGCTCTACCACTGAGCTCAAACCCTCAAACAATGCCTAAATGAGATGATGTATGCAAAAGGCCTGAGCAGTGCCAGCATTTAGTGTTCAACCACTGTCACCTCAGCTCTGCTCTGGAAAGAGACCGTGTCCTTAAGAAAGCTTCCTCTCCTATAATTGCCAGCTTCTGAAGTATTTTCCTAAATAACCAACCCATAATGGCTCCATGCTGCTTAAACCAGGAAGTTAATGCAATCAGAGACAGGGCCCTAGCTGACCCTGAGCTGTCTTACTAGCCAACCACTTGCCCCCAGGCCATGACCCATGTCAAAGCCTGCCTTCTCCTCACCACAGAATGCTGCTCTTCTCCCCTTTCTTCTCTGGGGAATCATGTCTCCTACCAGGCCTTTCAAAACTAATCATCCCTTCCTCCACTTTCTCTCCTGTTTTGGATCCCTATCTGCTTTGTATTCATTTATTCACTCATTCATTCATTCATTCTGTATTTATATGTAAAACATGTCAGGCTTTGCAAGCAGTGCCTTTAACTGTTGAACCATCTCTCCAGCACAAACTCAAACAATAACCAAGATTCTGTAAAACATCTCCATGTATATATGTATGTATAGGCATACATGGGAGGCTCATGTATGTGATGTAGATGCAGGTGCTTGTGTGTGTTCATGTATTGTGGAGATCAGAGGACAACTTGAGGTGTCAGTCCTCAGGTGCTGCCTGCTGTGTTTTTGGTGAGTGAGTGTGTTTGTGTGTGTGTGTGTGTGTGTGTGCAGTGTATGCATGTGCAGAGATCAGAGGAGAATGCCTATTTCTTTGAGACAGAGTCTCTCAGTCAACCAGAACTGCCATTTTCCCCACTTCCCCACTCACCCCAGCCAGGAAGCCCCAGTAAGAAGAACTAGGGTTACAGACACGTGTAACCATACCCGGCTGCTTATGTGAATCTTAGTATATCAAACTCGAGCCATCTTGGGCCCCTTCAGGCACTCATGCTTGCGCAGCAAGCTGAGCCTTCCTCCTGCCTACCAGCTTTGAGGCAGGATTTCTCATTGGGCTGGAACTCATCAAGCTAGACTAGCTGACCAGTGAGCTCTAGGGATCCCCCTATCTCCACCTGGATTACAAACACATGCTGCCATGCCCAGCTTTTTATGTGGGTTCTGGGGATGGAACTCAGATCCTCATACTTGCATGGCAAGTACTCTGTCAACTGAGCTATCTTACCAGCCCCCATCTCTGTAACTTATGAAACAACTTATCTACAGAATGCAAAAGGCTTAGTTATGTTTCTGGCCAGGCAGAGAAGAAAATATGGTGCTTGGAGCTGCCTGGCACAGTAGTGAAATAATACATCAATTCCAGAGCTGAGCCAGGCAGGACATGGGACAAGAGCACACAGCACCCTAGTCAACAGACTGCTCTGCTCTAGCACTCAGGCCAGGCAGAACGCAGCCCAAGCTCCTGCCTGAGCAGCATGTGCTGTCCCCAGTCCCAACTCCACTGCAAGTCTGGAAGTCCCTACCTCCCTGTGCCTCAGGGCTACTCTGGTAGCAACAGGAGCAAGGAAATCAGCCAAGGACTTCCATCAACAGCACTGAGATAATTGAGCAGCCATCTGGAAAAATAATGAAGTTGAATCCACACCTGACATTCGAAACCAGGATAAGTTCCAAATAGATCAAAGGTTTACATTTTTGTAAAAGCCATAAAAGAACTAGGATGGAGCTGGAGAGATGGCTTAGTGGTTAAAAGTAGTTAAAAACACTTGCTTACAAAGGTTTAACAAAGGTTTACTGGGTTTAAATCCCCAGTACTCACATAAAGACAGATACACAAAGTGGCACATGCATCTGGAGTTCATTTGCAGTGACAAGCTGCCCTGGTACACCCAAACACATACATGTGCACACTTTCTCTCTCCCTTACCACTCCCTACCTCACTTGCAAATAAATAATAAAATTTGCTTGCAAACAAATAATACAATTTGCTTGCAAATAATAAAATTTGCTTGCAAATAATTTTTTTTAAAAAAAGGCTGGGATAAAATGAGGAAAGTCCTTGGTAGCCTGGAATAAGGAGGACTGGTCTCTATTAAAATCCAGAAGCCATATCTGAAAAGACTATTTAATCTACACTAGAAGAAAAAGTTACATGGAAAAAAACTATAAAAGCAAAATAAGTGAAAACACCAAAAACAAGAGACAAGAAGCTGGGAAAATATGTAAAATCCAAACACAGAAAAATAACTAGTCTGCCTAATACTTAGAAAGCTCTCAGAGACGAATGATTCTAGGGAGATAGAGGGCTGTCTTCGACTGCATGGGCTGCTCTAACAAAATACCTAGATAGGAAATCCAAGGCCAAGGGTGGCCTAGTATCTAGAAAGGTCCATTTCTGAGAGGCACCTGCCATGTGTCTTGTGAAAAGGACTAATAAGCTCCCTTTGGCCTCATTTATTAATTAATCCCACTCATGGGCAGAGCCCTCATGACCCATCATCAGAAAGATCCCATCTGGGAAAGCTCCCACAATGACTGGAGGTCAAGTTTCAACACATAAACGCAGGGGAGGGGCACAAAGGCACAGGATGCCTTGGTAGGAAGAATAATGGCCTCTTAATTCCCAATTCCTAGTGCCTGTGAAGCCATGTTACACAGCCAGGGTGAACTGAGTGAGCAGGTGACATGGAGAGAGGAAGAAAGAAAGGAAGGAGTTTTCCAGAAGGCCCAGTGTAATCACAGGGGTCCTTAAATGGGGGGTGTGTGTGGAAGAGTCAGGGTCAGGGAATGTAAGAAAAAGACCCCTTGAGCCATTGCAGGTTTTGAAGTTGAGGGGTCTGCAAGTCAGAGAATACAGTGGCCCCTAGAAGGTAGAAAGACAACAATGGTCTCTCCCTGGAGCATCCAGAAAGGGACAAATCCTGCCAACACCCTGCTTTTAGCCCAGAGACCTGGATCAGCCTTTTAAGCGCAAATGTCAAGATAATGTGTGTGTGTTTTAAGCCACTAAGTTTTTTTTAAATTTTTTTAATTAATTAATTTATTAATATGTAGAAACACTGGTATGAACAAGTCTTGTGTTGGCACCCCCATTTTCCCTCCTCCCTGCCCCCAATCCACTTAGGGACCTCTTCAATGGGATTGCTGGAACTCTCCATGGGATGTAGGCAAGCCACTGATTTTGAGTTTGTTTTTTAACAGCAGCGAAGAACAAAACTAATACAGGGATAAAATAAACCTTCATAAAGAAGAAAATATACACAGCTCTTGAACATGTGAAAGGATGCTCCAATTCCATTTATAGGGACTAAAACTAAAGAACTTACAAAGGCCACAGTAATGCATGCATGTTGAGATAGGGTCTTGCTGTACAGCCCAGGCTGCCCTCCAGCTAGTGCTCCTCCTGCCTTAATCTTATGAATGCTGGGATAGAGAATAATTTTAAAGAGAACAAAATAGGTGGGTGTTGTGGTCAGCTTCTAGTTACTGCACAGAAAGAACCCAAACAAAAGTAGCTTATGGAGGAATAGGTTTATTTGGCTTACAGACTCAAGGGGAGACTCCATTCTGGCTGGGAAAATGATGGCAAGAGTAGAGAGGTGAACACAGCACTGGAAACAACAGCAGGAAGGTGTGCCAAATACTGGCAAGGGGAAGCTGGCTTATAACCCCATAAGCCTGCCCCCAACAACACAGCTCTAGTGAGGTTGTAATTCCAAACTGCCATCAGCTGAGGATCGATCATTGAGAACACATTCATTTGTTTGTGGAGGACACTTGGATCAAACCATGACAGAGGGCCTACCAAACAAATTAATAAAACAAGAATAGTCCAAAAGCACACTCATATGTCTGTCTATACAGTCTATTCTTCTAACAAAGGGGATTCCAGAGTTAAGCAGGTGTTGTGAGATGTGGTCCTCCGAGAAGAGCACCCACTGCCATCTTTACCAGGAGCTGCTGCGACCTCCCTCACAGACTCCAGATGGAGCCTGTTGATGTTCCTCCATAGAAGGAGAGGCAGGCAAGGGTCGTTAGACCCTCACCTGAGATCTCAAAGTGCCAGCCAGCTGTTTGTAATGATGCTTGAGGTCTGGGAGCTCCATCTACGCAGCTATAGGTAGATATAGTATGTTTCCATAGTGGGATGAGACCCTTCAGTGTGGCTGGTTTGGGGTCTCCATGCTCCTCTTAGCAACCCCTCACCATGCTCTCTATAAGGAAGCCTAATAAACTCATTGGCTCGCCAGGCTAAACTTTGGTGGAACTGGCCTTTAGGTTTTTTGGGGTATCCTACCTAAGGGACCAGCTCATCAGTGTCTCCTCAGAAGAGTTCACACAACAATGAGGGAAGGTTAAGCTTTTCAATAAATAGTGCTGAAGATTTTTAAGACTAAATATGATAGACCTAAAAATAGAAATCAAAGAAAATTCTTTTGACCTTAGAGTATGTAACATGTCTTAAGAAGAATACAAATACCTTAAACCCTTAAAGAAAGGATAAACTGGACTTCATTAAAATTCGAGCATCTACTCATCCAAAGACACCACTGAGCAAGCCAAAGAGCTGCTGACTGGGTGAGGATGCTGCAGTGCACAAGTCTCCAAGGTGCCTGTGATGTACATGTTTGTGACCCAAGGCTCTGAGGAAAGCAGACAGATCCACTATATGACAATGGGCACAGACTTAAAGTCCTTGGACTGGAGTGTTTGGACTTGGCAGACAAGCCATTCAAGTGGCCTGAAAGCCCAGGGAAAGGCCTTCCACATCATGAGCTTCCTCAGTCAGTTCAAGTCCACAAAGTACACTCACCAGAGACAATGCATCTCAAATTGCTGGTGGGGTATGAGCTGGCACAGCTACTGTGGAAAACTGTTAAACAGTATCTACTGATGTCACATATGACCTAGAAATCCTACCCTTAGTTACGTACCCAGAAGAAATAAATGTGTATGTTCACGAGAAGATATGTTCAAGGATGTTCATGGCAGCTTTACTAACAGTACCCCAAATGTAAACCCAAATGCTCACTAAGAGCTAGGTGGATAAATAAGTTGTATGGTCACACAATGGAGTATTACTGAGAAATAAAAAAGAACTTGTTATATATAGTATGAACAATTCTTATAGATACCATATGCTGGACAAGAGAAGCCAAACAGAAGAGTATTATTTTTATACAGTTCAAACATGGACAAACCTCATCTTTGGAGACAGAAGTAAGAAGAGAGGTTGCCTCTGGGACAGGTTACTAATGGAGATAAAGCACGAGAAACCTTCTAGAGAAATGGAATATTCTGTCCTTCGCTCAGGGTTGTGGTTTCTTAGACACAACCCTGTGTGTTCCAGTAGTACAGTGGCCCAATGTCTGACAGGAACAACCTAGGCAAGGAAAGTTTGTCTTCCTTTGGTTTCTGAGGTTTCAGTCCATTGTGATGGGAGGGCATGGTGACACGAAGCAGGTGGGAAGCAGAGTGGAGTGGTGACAGGAAGGAGTTAGGACAAGCTACAGCCCCCAAGGAGACAACATCAGTGACTCATGTCCTCCAAGCAGGCTGCACTTAGGTTCCACCACACCAATCTGTTCAAATTTTGAATCCATCGATGGATTAAACCATCTGTAATGAGGAAGTCCATCCTCACAGGTACCCATGTGCTGAGGACCTTTCGGGCCAGGCACAATGCTGCCTGCTCTACTAATCTCCTAGGCATTTCTCCATCCAATCAAGCTGACAACCACAATTTACCATCACAAATGTTAGCTTCAAGTTTAAAAGTAATTAAAAAGCCACATTGAGTAGCTGTCGATCTATCATATCAGACTAGCATAAACCCAAATCTGTACACACTCCATTAGGGACACTGCAAAAGCAACAAGCCCCACGGCGTGTGCTCCAACCCTGTGAAGGCCAGTTCTGCAGCATCTCACAACAGTAAAATGACATTTTCTCTTTGATACAGTGACTTTACTACTAGGAATTTATCCCATAACTTCACTCTCCCATAGTGATAACAGTGGAGCCAGCTCATCAATGACATGAGACAGTGCGCCTGCGACACCCCACAGAAACACACAAGTCTGAGCTTGCCTCAAAAGCCCTGGGGTTTGAAGGTAGCACTGCTAGTGCCATAAAAGAGGAATTTCTATTACATTTGCTTTCCATTATATTCTTCCACGACTGATGAGTTTCAGGCCAAGGTCAGGTGTTCTGCCATCTACCTCACAAAGGCACAAAGGTTCCACAACTGGAAATCATCAGGAAAATGATGCATGGATTATAATTTCGATTGAGAGGCCTGGAGAAGGGGTACCACACTCTGCCAATATCCAATTTGTTAACAATGCCTGTCTGGTAAGCCTGTGTTCTCGGAAAAAGCCACCAGGAAAGTCCTTCCAAGGGTATGTGCAGAGCAGGGACAAAGGCAATGCAGCCAGCTCTTTCTTCTCCATGGGAAGGGAAGGTTGAACTCTCAACTACACCTCAGGAGAAAAGGCAAGCAGACTGCCCATTTAAGCCCAGACAAGCTGCTCCTGGGGAAGCTAGATGACTCCACCAGAGCTGGAAGTGAGGGACCTGCCAGGTGGGGGAGCTTGCCTCTCCCAAGAGTTATGGCCACGTGCCCTTAGCTCACCTTTGCTGACTGCACCTAGGCCTACAAATGCAAGCCAGGTGGAATGCTTGTCAGAAGTGGAGGGAAATTCTGGGTGGGTGGAAGGAAGGAAGAAAGGAGGAAGGAAGGAAGAAAGGAGGCAGGAAGGAGGAAGGAAGAGGGAAGGAAAGAAAGGAAATACAGTGATGAGCCAGCCAGGTGAGCGAGCTCCAGCTGAGCGCCTGGATGAGGCCAACCCCGAGTAGTTGAGTTGGAAGAGGATGTTGATTTTACACATCAGGGAGGCAATGCAACTGTAAGAGGTACACAAGGACAGTGGCCAACTCAGCTGCAGCCAATGGCCTCCACTCTCTTAATTGTCACCCAAGTAGCTTCCTGCCCAGATCCACAACACCTTCTATCCTGCCTCACCAAGGGGGTGGCCTGGTGCCCAGTGTGATGAAAAGACTTAACTGGGAAACTGAAGATGAACTAACTGTGCTGCAAAAGAAGGGGGAAGGGTGTAGAAGCTAACAGTAGAAGTTCCTTCCCTAGACAAACAGAGAGGTGTGCTGAGGGGCTTGTCTCGGGCTGGATCAGGCAGCCTGAGCCCCTGTGTGGGCCAGTGGGCAGCAGAATCCTCATGTGGAATACATCTAGCTGGCACTGTCCCAAGGCTTCTGGAGTGCTCATATCTCTAGACAGGAGCCCCAGCTTCAGCAGCTATGTGTAGATCAACCCAGACATATCCAGGCTGAGGAAGACACTTCGTGTTCCTGCCCTTACAAGGTGGTGGTGGGGAGGTAGGGGTTGGGGCTTAAGCCTCAGGCCCCTTGAAATCAATTATAATTACTTCTTTTCTTGAGTTCATAATAGATAACAACAACAATAATCCCAGCTAACATTTATCCACCCTTTGAGGTCAATCGTATGATATTCCAGATGAGGTGAAGACACAGAAAGCTTAAGCCACTTACATAAGGTTACACAGTTCTTAAGTGATGACTGCAGTGCCTATGTTCTTTACAACCACACCTGATACTGCTTCTGGTCACAGGACGTGTGTGTAGTGTGGACAGAGTAGTCTTGGAGGCAGGCAGGCAGGTAGGCGGCTCTGACATCTGTGTCTTAGGTTTCTTTTCCATGAAGTAGGTTAGAATGCATCCACCTTGAGTTGTGGCTGATTCCTAGGACAGAGTATGTCCTCAAGGATATTCCTTCCACTTTCTCTATCTCACCTTCCTTTCCAGGGTGCTTTGTCTATTGTGCATTTGCTAGAAAAGAAGGATGCTTCTAGCCTTCAGCAAAGGTTAGCTTCTTTCTAGTCTGCTTTAGTCTACTCTAGAACTATTTTGTGCCTATCCTGGATGGTATACAGCACCAGGGACCAGAGGGCCAGAGCTTAGTGAGTGGACTGAAGGCAGGATTCCATCTACTGTGGCAATGGCAATATGGCAGGGGAGGAGCTAGCCGGGAGGAGGGACCCTCCTCTAGCTATCTCCTTCTTGCTGGCCTCCAGCCAGGGCTAGCAGGCAGAGAGCACCTGTCTTGTTACTTCTGCTAACAATGCATGCTCCCTGCAGGGCATCTCCAGGACTGTGTTCCTCTGGGGCATCTCTAGCTTACTGATAATGTTGTGACTGGAGGCTCACCATTCCTGACTCTGGAACCATTCATTCAATACATTGAGCCAGACTGGGCACTGAGGAGAAGATAAAAATAGATGTTTTCTTTTTAGTTATTATTTCAATTTTTTTAGGGGGGAGAGGAGTGTTGGGACAGGAGCTGGCTGGCCTAGAACCTGTGATGTAAACCAGGCTGGCTTCTAACCTGAGAAAATTCTCCTGCCTTAGTCTTCTGAGTGCTGGAATTACAGGTTGTTTTTTTGTTTGTGTGGCTGGAATCGCTCCCAGGGCCTCATGCACACTAGGCCCACTCTGGACCACTGAGCTGCACTCCAGCCTTGTGATTTCAAAGGACTCACCCCATGGCCTTTTCACTGGGCTAACACTGGATACTCTGCTCCCAAAATACTTCTAACTTCTTTTTCCTAACATTCTCACTGCCTCCTTCCCTACCAAAGGAAATGAGAAAAAAACAACTACATGTACCAGGCATCTTGTGTACTTCATCTCCTGGATCTTCCCAGGAATCCTGCAAGGAGGGATTTCTATCCCTGTGGCACAGATGAGGGGGATGGGGATTCAGGGACATAGATGGGGCCAGTGTGAACAAGGCTGTCTGCCTGCAGCCTCTGCTCTTTGAAGGCTGTCTGTGTCTGCACGCTCTGGTCCTCTCTGGTGCCTGCACTAGGAGCTAACAGCAGAAGTTCAGGCACTGCAGGGCTCTTGTGCTGCTCTCAGAGGAAGCCACTCCCTCCCAGGCAGGGGCAGCAGCAAGAACATCCTCAAGTCCCACCTTGGATCCTCACATTAGCTTATCTTAATTACACACAGGCTGGTGCAGTTCTGGCACAAGATCTGATGCCGCAGTCGAACATGCAGGCTTGCTGTTCCATCTTCCAAGTCCTCCTCTGACCTATCCTTCTGCTCCCCATTGCCGCTGGCGGCCTCCCTCCTCTACTATCTTCGGTTCTTGCCTCTTCACTTATTATTTCTGGGCCTGCAAATGGTGCTTCTGACTACTGTGACCCCAGGCAGCCGCACCAGCGCTGCTCACATCAAGAGGGCTGAGCCTCTGCTTACAGCCAAGTGCTGTGCTGAGTGTGTGATAAGCAAGAAAGGAGAGAACACAGGACCTTACCTTCCAGAAGTTTAGGGTCAGAGGCTAGGAGGGAGCACTCACATGAGGCAGGCAGGGGTGGGGTGGCCGTGAGTCCTAACATACAGAGCTAGAGGGAAACTGGTTCTCTGTTGTGAACCCTCCAGTTTACAGATGGGGGAACTGAAGCCCAGAAAAGGCAATTCCATGAACTAATTATACCAGGTAACAATGACTCATACTTCCAAAGCTCTTCCTAGGAGCTAAGGGCCATCCCAAGAGCTTGGCATCTCATTTACTTTCAAAGCAGCACCAAGGGAGGCATTACCACCACCGTTTTAAAGACAAAGAAAATAAGGGGTTCACACTGTAGTAAGCAGAAGTCTGCACTGAACTCAGGCCCCCCAGTACTACAGAACAGTGTTTCTAAACTAGGGTTGTCACCCCATATGGGATCATGTCACTGAATACTGAGATCATGAAAAATATGGCAACAATAACAACCCAAATTAGTTCACAATCAAGCACATAGTGAATCCAAGGTATTTCTGGCAACGCTTGCCTCTGCTGCTTCACGCAAACGTCACTGCAGCCTTGGTCCAGAGTACATGTACGCTTTGCACTTGGGCCATGCAGTCATGCCACACAACACCAACAAAGGCAGCCTCAAATACCTCCAATCAGATGAGACCACTGCATAGTATGGATTGCCATGTTTTAACTGTACAAAGTTTTCTAATCTTATAGAAACATGATGGTGTATTTATAGCAAAAAATAAAAATAAAAAACCCTTTTAATATTTTCCTTTGGTCATTCTTCAGCACATAAGTATCAAATTGCTGTACCTTTGGAGTATACTATGCTAGAATGATTGATTTTAAAAATTACTGTGTGAGAAAGGCCCACAAGGCTCCCCAAACAAGCTACTGCCACTATTCATGGCTGCCCACCAGAGCTGGATGGAAGACCCTACGACTGAAGATACCACATGTTTTGGTTGCAGGACACAGACATGAAGCTGGACCTGTGAGCTGGACACCTCCTCCCTGTGGGCTAGAGCTAGAAGGTGCTATGCAGGCTGTTGGGGGAGAAAAGCTATCAACAGTCTTACCCATAGTGGCGGACCCTGTGAGCTTGACAACCCACTGCAAGAGGTGCCCGTGGGTGTAGTCATGGCATGACTGTTGTGGGGGAAACTAACTATTCTCTGATTAGATCTGAGGTCTGCTCCATGGGAGGGAATTCATGTGTGGTACTGAAACTGTAGCAAAAAGCCTATGGCTATGAAGATCATAGGCCAGATGACGGAAGCTACTACTGTTGCTTGGCTAAATGGATACATTGTACATGTCAAAGTGCCTTCTAACTATTTATGTTCATGTCCAAACATTACTGCTGTCCTCAGCTTTGGTCAGAAAAGCTTCTTTTTTAGAGTTAGCAGTGACTACTGGGAAGACTCCAAGCTTGTCAAAGTGTTGAAAAGAATTGACAATGGAGTGCTCAGCACTAAATGAAACATCTCTATCACTAAATGAGACCATCCAAAGCTTAGGGAACATTGTAGCAGAGGGAGTGGAAAGAATGTAAGAACCAGAGGATGGGGAGGAGTGCTGTGGAAGACAGTTGTCCAGATACAACATGGCCACTGCATCCACAATCTCATAGTGACTGTCTTTTTTTACCTGCTCAAAATCTATATAATACTGGGTCATCAACACTGCATCATGGATGGTGGAGGTGGCCGTGAGGCTTATGTCCCTCCCCGTGATGTTATTGGCAGTTAACAGTTTCTAGGTGAGACATTTTCTTCAGTGGTATAGTCATTGGTAAGTTGTCTGTGCTCTGATAAATAACCCCATACCCACACTCATGAAAACAACCTTAATTAAATTCAGTGGGTCACCTCAAAGCAGAAGAGGAAAGAGGGCTAGTTGGGAACAAGAGTTCAGTGGGAAGGAATGGGGGAACAAGATAAGGAATGGGAAGGGACTATGATCAAAATATATAATACATGTATAAAAATTGTCAAAGATAATTTTTTAAAAAGTTTAAAAAATGCTGTTTGAGTCAGGCATGGTGGTGTACGCCTTTAATCCCAGCACTCGGGAGGCAGACGTAGGAGGATTCCCTTGAGTTCAAGGCCACCCTGAGACTACATAGTGAATTCCAGGTCAGCCTGGACTAGAGCGAGACCCTACCTCAACCCCCCCCCAAAAAAAAAAAAACAAAACAAAACAAAAAATGCTGTTTGAATTGCTGACTTGAGTTTCATTAAAAAAAAAAATCATTGAATGAGTTTTGCCTTGAGATTAGTACAGAGTTTACAACAATTTCTGAAATGGCTTGAAACAGACCCCACAAATTTATAAGATATATTTTTGCAAGCAGTGTTCTCAGCATTGATGGCTATAAAATAAAAATATCAATCAACTCTAAAATGTGTTGAAGATGCTCTACATCCTGCAATATCAAATATTTAGCCAATTAATAAATAAGCACATGCATCTTGCAGTGACCTTCTAGTTGCTGGAAAAACACCTGACCAGAAGCAGCATATGGGAGGAGAGGATTTATTTTAGGCTTACAGACTCCGGGCTCACTTCAGCATACATCCACAGCAGAGAGAGAGAAGCCAGCACAAGATGACTCAGGGACACACCTAGTAGGGCTGGACTCAAGATCTGCCCCCCAGTGACACACGTTCTCCAGTAGAGCTCCACCTGCTGAGGACTATGTAGGAAGCCCAATCTTAATCAAAAATACTTGAGGCAATGGGACAGTATATTCACATCATCACATATCTCCTTAGTATGCAAATGCATACTTGCTTTTGCCTTTAATAAATACAAAAATTACATATATACTAAAGAATCACAAGTGCAGAGGTAGTTTAGTGGTTAAAGGCACTTGCTTGCAAAGCCTGATGGCCCAGGTTCAAGTCCCCAGTACCCACATAAAGCCAGTTGTACAAAGTGGTGCATGCATCTGGAGTTTGTTTGCCATGGCAGGAGGCCCTGATAATCCCACACTCACTCTCTTAAATAAGTAAAAATAAGTTTTTTAGAATTGTCTTAAAATAAATTTCTTGGTGGCAGAGGTGGTGGAAAGAACTTAAGAGCATAGGTTCTTAAATGGGGAGGAGTGTTTGGAATGCTGTCTTCCAGCAACAAAGAGGTTGTTGAATTCAGGACCTCACAGGGGCTATCACTATCTACACACAAGACCTACAAAATATGAGGCCAAAAAAAAATAGAGATGACATCAAATAGAGGAGGGACTAGTTGGAAAGAGGAAGGGTTCCAGTGGGGGTGGGCTAGGAAAGGGGGCAAAGGACAGTGGTAGGAGGGGATTATGATCAGGGTACATTGTGTGTGTGTGTGTGTGTGTGTGTGTATGGGGTTATCAATAAAAAGTTAAAATAAATTCTTATGATTTATTATCAGCAAGTGTTTGACTTATATATACCTATATACTCAGGTTCATGTAAAAATTTCTTGGGCAAAAAGGGGTTGTGAGGAGAAAACGTTTATACTAAGCCCTGTTCTAATGTACTATGAGGGAGAGACTAAATCTACCTGTGAACGGACTGAAAAGCTTACCTAAATGAATTACTCATGGGCCTAATCACGAAAATCCTGAACTTGGGTTACCCAGAGCCAAATTAAAGGAAGTCTCAGTTAACCAGAGGTTTAGACCCAACCAACAGTGGGTTCCTGAAGGCGGTGAGGGCCAGGAGCAAGGCCTCATGTTTCCATGAAGGGCCAAACCAAGAGGAAAGGATTCATTCAAAGAACCAGAGCCATCTAACCCCTCCCATTTTCATGTCTCACTGTACACATGACACCTCAAGACTGAATTAAGATCCTCACCTGCCACTTCCTGAGGTGGAGACCAACTCAGGCTCCTTAAAAACATGCTCAATAATAAGGACTGAGATGTTTAGAATAAATTTTGGTCAACCAAAGGATTCATTTCCCCAAAATTGTCTTCAACACAAACATGCACGCATGTGTCCCTGGTGTTTGGCTAACAGTCTGTTATTTTTTTCTCTTTCCTGAGACAAAGTCTTGCTCTGTACTCCAAGTTGGTGTAGAACTTGGGATCCTCCTGCTTCCGCTTCCCAAGTGCTAAGATTACAGATGTGCACCACCAAGCCTGGCTCTGGCTCCAAAGAGTCTTCTCCAATTCTGTCACATAAATTTCAGAATACATAAGTTATCAGTATAAAAATTACTTACCAATTACTGCCAAATTGTGCTCTGAGCCACAAGAGACCTATAAAAAAGAAAACATATGATATTAGAGAAAGAAAATGTATAGATATCTCAACCAGTATGTTTTATATCATGGTTACTTTCTAATGACACTAACATCCATTTTTAGCAAATTTTTGGAAAGAAGTGGAAAAGAGCATCATACAAAAGGTTGAAACTATAATTACAGTGTATTCACAACTCCAGAAAAAGAGTATGAGAAAAAAACACTGAAGAGAAATCTATCAAGATGTTAAATAAGTTGTCTTTAGCCAGTCAGACTATTGGCAATTTTTTTCTACTTTTTTTTCCAGTTTTCTATAATGAGCATATGTTACTTTTAAAAATGGTAATATAAGGCAATAAAGATAGCAGTTTTGAACACTGAGCTGAAAACACCCTCCCTGTCATCTGGGCTGATAAAATGACCAAAGTCAGCAGAGCCAGTGGGTCTCCCTCATCTGCCTCCTCTCCCTTTCCCTCTCCCTTGCCTTCCAGCCTCACAAGTTCCCTGTAATCCTATGAACAAGGACATCCTCTCATGCCGCCACACATACTAGCTCCTCCCCCAAAATGCCCTCTCCTCTGCTGCCAGCCCAAGCATCTCTACGCACCCTTTAACCCCAGAGCATCTGCTGGAACTCCTTGGCTGCTGCCTCTAGGCCAGCTCAGGCACTCCTACCATTCTGCTGTGTATCAGTCATAATGCTACAGCACCTCGCTTGTTGCCTTTCAGCATCTCTTCCTGTCTCTGACACAGCTGAGTGCCATTCACCTGTATTACACAGATGAAGTGAACAAAGCCTGGGACTCAGTGAACATCTGACAAATGAAAGAATGAATGAAAGCATAATGCATAAAAGAAAGAATGCCTAATGCATCAAAGGTTCTGAGCCAGTGTTTCTATCTACTGATAGACACTTCATACCTTTCGGTCTTCATTACCAACTGCTACCAGGAGGAAGTAACTGGGATAGAAAAGCATAAGTGGTTCCCTAGGTACTAATTAAGAGACCTCGAGACTCTGGAGAAGCATCACGTGACCTTTTTCAGGATGCTCACTTTAGCTCCTGGCAAGTGGAAGGATTCAGGACTCTGGAATGTCGCTGTGGGAAGGGCTATAGCATTCAGCTATGGTACCAGGAGAGGAAGCTTGACAGCGGAAGTAATTCAGGTTCCAGAGCAGATCTGTGTCTAAACAAACATGTGCTCTGCCCGTGTACTGTCTACTTCTACTTCTATGGAGTCAGCATTTAGGATCTGCCTAGGGATGATCCCACATACAAGAGATCACATGGTACTTGCCTTTCTGGGCTTATTTCACTTAATGTAATATTCTTCAGATTCATTCATAGTGCCTTAATGACTAGTTAATTACAATATATTGAATTCTGGGAAAATACTAAGAGTACATTTTAAGTTTTTCACCACAAAAATGAAAACTAGGTGAGATAATACATGTATTAATTAGCTTGACTGAGGCATTCCATGATGTACTTTTATTTCAGTGCCTCATGTTAACATGACGAATATACACAACAGGTAAGCCACTCTGAGTCTCCCTTTCTGTTACTGCATTTGTGTATAGAGTGTTGGGGTGTGTGCGCAGATGTCCCATGCACATGTCTGTGGAGGCCAGAGAAGGACACTGATGCCCTCTTTCCCTGAGAGTCTCTCTGAACCTGCCGCTCACCATTTTGTGATCAGCATGTTCCAGAGATCCTCCTGCCAGCACTACATGGGTGTTGGTAATCAAACTCAGGTCCTCACACCTGCGCAGCAGCTACTCTTATCTTCTGAGCCATCTTTCCAGCCTCCTCTTCCACAAGGAAGTGAATAGGAAGGTTCTGGCAGGGGAGGCCAATGGCTCAAGAGGTGTCTGTGCACAGGAAGCACACTGGGAGGGGAGAAGGGACAGCATGGCCTCCTAGGTTAGCCTGAATAAAACTGTGCTTCCCTAACCTGACTTCCATGGGAAGAAGGCCACACACCTTTATAGGAACTCTCAGAGTGTGGCAAAGAAGCCACTCTGGGTAAATAGTCTCTGGGTACCTTTGAGGTTGCTTGATGTTTACCTGTGTCTCCTGTACGCTTCACCCGGGACCATGTACACATCACAAGCTTCCTGGCTGTGTGGGCTGGCTTCCTAGGTCTATTGTGGGAAGCAGCTTGGAATAATAAATACAACAAAAACATAGATGTCTAACAGTAAGGAAATACTTATGTAAATTATGATATAGCCATCTGATGGGCTATTAAGCAGCCCTGAAAAATGATGCTTACAATAGGAAATGCTCATGATATCAAGTGAATTGAAAAATCACATGAAAATGTCTCGATAATGTGATCTCAGATCTGAAATAAGAAATGAATAAAAATGACTGGGAGAAGTATTACATACACTGAAGTGTTGACAGTGCCTGGAACTGGTCTGGGATGAGGATGGCACCTGAAGCATGGCTCTCCTTTAATTAGACCCACCATTCTTTTTAAAAAATAAATAAATTTATTTATTTCCAAGGAGAGATAGAGACAGAGAGAATGGGTGTGCCAGAGCCTCCAGCCACTGCAAATGAATTCCAGATGCATGTGCCACTTTGTGCATCTGGCTTTCCATGGGTACTGGGGAATGGAACCTAAGTCATTAGGCTTTGCAAGCAAGCACCTTAACTGTCGAGCCATTTCCCCAGCCCCCATACCATTCTTGCAATCGTGGAAATTAATAATAAGAGAAGTAGAATGCAGTTCTGTCCACAGAGGAAAGATACCTGACTGCAGAATTTGGTGTGTTTGGAAAGGGCGTGTAAAAGGAAGCAGAACTGAATTCTCCGGGCAGTCATTGCATCATGGTGGAAGAACCAGAAGGTATTTTTCCTTCTATTCTCCACTATGGGATCAGTCTTTAACTGGTGGAGCAGCAGTGGTGTGGTGGAAGCAATAAGCAGGAGTTGAAACTGTCAGAAGCCCATGAGCCAGGCAGCACGTGGAGGCACTTTATAAACACTAGCACACTCTCATCACTAGGCCACCTCTTCAGGTGGGCTTGGCTTTGCTTCTCTTAGAGACAGGAGCCCAAGGCTCATACTTCCCGGTCAGTTACTAAAGGCCAGGCTCTCCTGCTCTCCAAGCTGTGTTCTTTACTGCCGTTCCATGTTACCTTTGATTTTAAACAACACTTCACTTTACAAAACAGAGAGAAAGGAACTTGTGTCTGTTGACCAGGTTCACCCTGGGGTTGTGGACTGTAGAGCTGACCAACTTCTAGGGTCAGGGCTTCCTAAAACAAGTCACTGACAAATGCCAGTACCAGACAGCTGCTGCTGCTCTGAATTCATGAGTGAGACAGTGATGAATAGACTTTGTGGAGCCGATGCCGAGCGTGGTTTTCAGGCTCTGCATGCCTTCTTGCTCTCTGTGTGTTGGCACAGCGATCAGGAGCCTGAGCACCACAGGCCACAGACACCCAGCGCTACACTCCTTCAATGAGATTGTATCAATGATCCTTGGCTTCATAGTGCTCCTGCCAGCATCTCCTCACAGCCCAGAGGCAGGCAGCTTTCTAGAAGACTCTTAGCAATGGCAACGTGCCCAGGAGGAAGTCAGGTGAATCCTGGGTCTTCTACTTTTTGGCTCTGAGACCTTTAGCAAGGTTTCACTCAGGGCCTCACTCAGTGTTTTCAGAAGTTAAAAGGTAACAGTGTCTGTCCATCTGCCTTACAGGAGTGCTAGAGGTCAGATGAGATAACCCACCTCCTCTCCACCATGTAGCCCACCTTCCTTGCATACAAATCTGACCCTTATGAAGCCCTTCACGGTGGTCTGAACTATGAAGACTAGCTTACAAGCTCACCATGAATTTACCTCTGCCTTCTCCCTCCATTCATGGTAAGTTGCATTTTTCCAAGGACATCAGGCAACTCCAGGCTTGTATGCATTCTATCCTCCCTGACTGGAATTCCCTTTCTCCCGCTGTCTCCATAGGTAAATCCTGGAAGACTGCTCAAACAGCCACCCCTGGTCAGGCCTTCCCTGGCTTCTAGAGGCACAGCAGCTGCTCTGCCCTAGCCCTCGTCACCGTGCTATCTACTCACAGGCAACGCAAGCGCTAGCCACGCTGCCTCTCGGTCATCTGGCAGACTGTATCTCCACCACACAGCCCACGTGCAGGGCACAGGGTGAGGAAGGAACTCAGGCAGGTGTGAGGAGCAGGGTGGAGATGAGCCCAAGAACATGTGGTGGGCAGGAGAACACAGCAGCTCTGTAGGAAGTCGGGAAGATGCCAGGAGCATGGACAGCATAGTAGAGCCATTGCAGAAACTCTGTCGCAGCACAAGAGGGCAGTCCTAGGAAAGTGCTGGAGAGAAGTGAAGGGTCCCCCTCTCCACGGATGAAGGGTGGGGAGGGGTTGCAAAGGTGTCTATGAAGAGCTATGTCTCAGTGCTGCCCAAACTCTAGAGCATCTGCTCTGCCTCAGCCCTTCGAGTCCAAACTGCAGAAAATTTCCAAACCCATTGTCCAGCAAAGAGCCATCCATTCTTCTGAGAGGCCCACAACTCCCTGGGGGACCAGACAAACTGACCAATAGTGGACAGACACCTCATGAAGTGTCCCCACAGACATCAGCAGGCTACCTGAGCAATGTGAGCCTGTGCAGCCCTGGGACAACTGACTGGCACCTGGCTTACTGCTTTTGTCTGGGTTAGGTTGTTAACCTAACACAAAACCTAAGAGGCAGTCTGGTTACAACCAGTTAACCAATGAGGCAAGCCTAGCAGAGAACCTGCTTTGGGCCTTCCATAGTGGAGGTGCAGGACACTGCCCAAAGCTCTGCCTGCTCAGGGTCGGTTCCTGGCGTGTGCTACTCCAGGGCAAGCTGTAGGGGACTTAACCCTCACAAAGGCCAAGACTTCTTTCCTGGGACAGCATCTTTCCTGGGGCCACGAGCACCCTCCTCTGGACTGACCCAGGGGAAACTGCTTAAGCAGCATCAAAGTCCTGTCCTCTGCCCTCACCCTGGGAGCCATCACCTTGCAGAAGATGGTTATGAGCTCACTAGGGAGCCAAGAGATAGCGGAGGGCCTCGCACTGTCCTGGCTTCGGAGGCCGCAGGCCTTCCTGGGTAGCAGCTGATTGGCGTCCTTCCAGTGCCCAAGGGCCTGAATACCCATGCAAAGGTGATGGGGTGGGCCTGGAATTGGTTCTCAGAGCCCTACAGGATTGGTTCTGATCAGGAGCCACACTGGGCCGCAGCTGCTGGCCTGGCGGGAGGGGGGACGGACTGCTGTTAACAGCTTGGGTTAGAGGACACCACGGGAAAGGGTACCTAGGTGCTGCCTTTGGTGGCCCTCCACGCTAGGCAGGCTGCCATGTATAGAGCTCTCTGTTGACAACCAGAACTCCAAACTGTTGCAAAGGCAGGAATGGAAGGCTGTGCATACCACACTGGCAGATGGTAACTTGTGAACCAATATTGAAGCTCAGAAATTGCCCCAAATCAAGCAGTCACACCACAGGGTAGTGCAGTTGCGGGTTTTGCAAGCACTTAGGTATCCCTATAAGAATAACCTTGACCTCCTTGGTGGTGCTTGACTTTCACCAAATCCTAGTTCTCAAAGGAATCCAAGAAGACCAGGACCTCCATGCTTCCTTGAAGGCTAGGGTGTAAGAACCCATATTCTGTGTCCCATGATTTTAAAGAACATTATATGCCTAAGAAAGATGAGGCTTGAGCAATCTCAACCTCGGCAAAGTGTGGTGTCAGGATTGCCGAATTTGTTTCTGGAATTTCTCCTTGCCATCATGCTGTGTCGCCCTAGCAGCCACTCCTAGAAGCAAGGCTGTCCCTGCTGAAAGGGCACTCGCTGCCCATCCCACTGGCCTGTAAACCCAGGTGCATGCAGGAAGCTCACCTCATTCACTGCCTGCCTCTCTCTTCTGATGCCGGTTCCACAGGGCCTCAGTCACTAAAGCTCCAACTATCAAGAGACAGCCCCCTCTCCTACATTATTATAATATAACTTATGGGCTGGAGAGATGGCTTAGCAGTTAAGGCATTTGCCTGCAAAGCAGGACCCAAGTTCGATTCCCCAGTACCCACGTAAAGCAAGATGCACAAAGTGGCTCAAGTGAATGAAGAAAGAATGTATGAGCCAAAGGAAAGGAGGAGTGCTTTGCACTACTGTGGCCGTGGCATTCAGGACCACACAGTGGCTGATGTGCTACATAAGGACTATAGAATAGGAGGGACATTATGGCATCACACTAGAAGACAGATGAGATGCAAAGAAGGGAGGGGGGAAAGGGAGGGTGGTGGGAGAGGATTATCATCATTATATATGATCTATATGTACAGAGGATTTAATAAGAAGATAAAAAGATCAAGGTTCTTGAGCTGCCTTTTGTCCTAAAGGACCTTCCCGTTGTTCTAAGATACCTGCTTTGCTTGCTTTCCTTACTCAAACCAAAGTCTAATTCAATCCCAACAACTCTAAAGTAAGCTGACAATACCCCTGCTCCCTATAGACTAAAAATGCCTAAAGTAGGAATACATCGGACTCAGTAAAGGTGTGCCATTATACCTTCAGGAACAGGGTGGAGCCATGCACAGTGGATGGTCAAACTCAGTGACAGGTAGGTGATTAATAGGCTTCCATCAAGCAAGCACTCTAGAGCTCTCGTCTCAAAAGCCAAGCCTTTGCCAATTCACCACAGTCCCTGTAATGAAAAGGACTGCCAAGAACAAACGCTGGTGGGGACGTAGAGAGACTGAAACCCGCTTACACTGTGGGCAGGGATGCGAATTTAACAACTATTTGAAAACTTTTTCCTGGCAATGTCTTTTTAAAGTGAAAATAATAAATATGCACATGTGTACACACATAAGTATATATATACATACACATATATAGAGAGATAAAAACACAAGTATTCAAAATTAATATCTGCTTACTTTCATCCCAAGATATGCACATGAATTTTGATAGCAACATTCTGTGTTTACTAGGCTGAGGATATAGCTCAGAGGAGGAGCACAAGCCCAAGGGTTGATTCCCCACATCAAAGAGAAAGAGTTCATTCAGAAAACATTATAGGGGTGTAGGGGTGGGGAAGGACTACTGACATTTAAAACATGAATGTATTTAAAAATAATATTGAATAAAAGAAGCCAAACAGACTAAAAAATCTTGTACGGTTCTATTGACATGAAACTCAAAAATAGGCAAAATTTTCTTTAAATAAAAATACACCTGTCACCCCTAGGCTCTCCATAACCCCCTAACCCATGGACTGATCCAGACTGCCCATGGAGAAGGGTATCCAGCCGATTGGGGCTAAGGAAGAGGGAAATTGGGGAAATGGGGATACCGACTCATTATTGGTCCATTCAATGTATCTAAATATGGACAATAAAGGGAAAAAAAAAAAGAAAAAAAAACACACCTGTCACAAAGGGCCAAAGTAACCAATCCTAGTAACCACTGAGCATAGCACCTTTTCTTTAGGAACAAGAAGCAGTACATTGTCAAGACTGCCTAAATTTTTTTCCAGGATTACAATCTTAATTTGCCCCAAATAAATGTAACTTTCTTTGTTCTTGAAAAAAGATAAAACAAAAAGAACTTCAATGACATCTTTAACTACATGGTAGGTCTTTTGCTTTCATCATATCATGTATCAATTCTGAAAGTATTTGTATGTGCAGAAGGAATGTGCAAATGAAAAGCTATGTTAATGTTTCGCTATGGATAAGGGCAACACACACATGGAATGAGGAAGCCTGCATACATCAGATCAGAGTTAAGGGCACTGATGTGCGCTAACACGTGCAAGTCAGGTTAAACCCATAAGGAACTGTGTAGAAGCAACAGCGCCTCAGCAGCAGCGAGTCCCCTTGCTGTCCACTTCGTAGCTTTTAGATACTATTTAAGAGGCATTGGGGCCCCTTGAGAAAAGTGCTGGGTCCAGGGGTGGACCTGACAGAACAATTAGAGCATGGAGTATCTATCTGAGCCAGGAAGCAAGGAAATGGTCAAAGAACTACAGGGCCATGTCCAAAGAACACAGGAACCCCCAAGGGGCTCCCACAAGCTAAGTCGAGGGACAATTTGAGCATCAATTACAACCCACTGAATAAAATAAAAGCCCATGACTGCATACTGAGCAGTAAGTGAGGGAGCAGAGAAAGCTTTTCTCATAGGAGGGTGTCATAGAAGGAGTGACTGGTTCAGGAGACAGGATTTCAACCACTACAGTAACAGTCTAGGGAAGACTCTGGAGCAGAAGTCTGAAGAGAAAGAGAGCATTTACATGTTCTCAAAGCATCTCGTCACAGATGACTTCTCAATTAGGAGGCAGATACCACCTAACCCAATATAAGTGTGCATCACCAGTGCTGGATAAACTCACATCAGATGCCTGTTAGGAGACATTAAAGGCAGACCCAGCACCAGGTATTCAGTATTACTGCCAAGAGGGCATAGGTAAAATCTAATAACAAGGAAAAAATCAACTGAAACCAATGGAGGGACATGATGAACAACTACAAGCAACTGCCCTGTGCTCTTCAAAACATAAATGCCATAAAAGACAAAGAAAAGCAACTCCAGGTTAAAGGTGGCAGAGACACAGCTAGATGCAATGCATTACCAAGTGAAAAATTGCCATAAAAGACATCATTCAGACAATCAGAGAAATATGAAGAAGCTCCCAAGGACAAGAGGGAAGGGCAGAGAATAGAAGACAGAAGGAAGAGGGAGAGAAAGAAAGGAGGAAAGAAGAAAGGACAAGGAGGAGAGGGGAGGATATAGGAGGCAGGAAAAAGGATGAAAGAGGGAGGAAAGAAGAGGAAAGAGAGGGGAAGAGTAGAAGAAGGAGTGAAGGAGGGGAAGGAGGAGGGGAAGGGAAGAAGAGATAGGGAGAACGTAACACATATGCATAGAAATGACAAGATGCTAGTGTACACTGTGTCTGGATAAAGAGGTCTGAGAGTACCTTATATTATTCATGCAAAACCTCTGTACATTTCAAATTCCAAAGTAAAGGTTACAACAATCAAATAAGCAAAATTAATCTATGGTGCAAGTTTAGAATGGGTACCTTTTGGTGCGCATATCTGAGGATCTTGCTGGACTGTCAAATTTGGGTGAATACAAATTTGGGTGCGTACAAAATTTAAAATTCACTGAGTGTTCACTTGAGATCTGCCCGTTTTACTATATGTGAGTTAACAGTACAACAAAAAGAAAATAGCTTTAAAAAGGTGCCTTGCCTTTATCTTTTCCTTCCTGAATGAGTCTGTTCCAAAGCCAAAGTAAAGACAGTGGCCATGCAGCAGGGCCCCTGCAAGGAGAGCAGCTAAGCAGAGGAGCAGAGAGAGCTTAGAGCTGCAGGGGACAGCTGTGGCCTGGTGGAGTCACTGTGTATAAAGGGAGCCAGAAGGTCTGTGGTATAGTGGCTTGGTTTCTTACAAGGGAGCTGAGAAAACAAGTAAATGTCCTGAGTTGAGGACAAGGGAGCCAAAGAAGTGAACTATAATGGAAAGAGAGGGATATGGAAGAAACCCTATAGTACTGGTTGTAATTAAAGACGGGAGTACGAGCTGACATGGTGGCATGCAGCTACTCAGGAGGCTGAGGCAGACGGATTGCTTGAACCTAAGAGTTCAAGGCCAGCTCAGTCAAGTCTCAGAATAAATGTATGAATTTACATCTGGGGCAGAGGGTGTCATTCAGTGGTAAAGCACTTGCTTAGCATATGCAGGGCTTAATCCTCAGCACTATAAAATCAAAAATAAGACCCCAAAGCCAAACAAACAAGTCCTAAAGACACTGGTGTGACCTCATGATTTTCAAGTTAGAGATATAGAAAGAAATATGTATACAGAAGTAAGTATGGGCGCATGTGTGCTCATATACATGTTGTCTAGCTTCGTCCACAGAGCCATCTTGGGAGCACCTGTCCAGCTGCATCCCGGGGCTTCTGAGAGAGATGACTGACTCTAGGACTAAGGTGTGAACATGCAAGAGATGACAAAATGAGCAGGGAGCATCTTGTGATGATGCAAGCACGTCAAAGGATCCAGAGGCCAATGTGTGGGGGCTTCCACTTGCTAAAGATGAGTTCATGAGAGTACCAAACACACAAAGATAGATGTCCTGGCAGCCCACAGGGTTGTGAGTTTCTGACACAGAGGGAGGCACATGGTCCTTAGGTGACCTAGCTACACTTCTGGTCAACAAGTTGGATAAAGATAGCAGGTTTCTTTACTAAACACATAAATGCTGGGAGAGGGAGCTAGTATACTGAGCTTGGTGTTCTAGATTCAAAGAGATGAGCAAACAGAAACAAATAGGTTAGTATTTAAAATGTAAATGCCCACATTCATGTTCAAAATAGATCAGCAAGAAATGATTAAATAGCATTTCTTGTGAAAAGAAGAGCCAGGCTTGCAATTTAATTCAGCAGCGTGACACAGCTGAGTCAAGAAGCAGTGCCCTGGACGGCATGACTAATGGTATGCTTACTGCCCACAACAGTGAGCTGGTCTCCGTGGCTTTTATATACATGAATCCTGGGGACCCAATTCAGGTTCTCATGCTTGCAAAGAAGCACTTTGCCAAGTGAGTTACTTCCTAACCTGGAAGATACTAATTTTAAGGAAAAACCAGATTAAATTAACCAAAATTGTCAACTGTCTAGAACTCATGTCAGTCATATGATGAACTTCGAAAGGAAGAGTAAACGTTTAGCTTGGAAAAAAAATCAAAAATATTTGCAGGGAAGTGGTAGGAGAGGTGGAAGGACACTCACACTAAAACTTCTGCACAGTTCCAGGTGGCAAAACAGTGTTACCATCAGGGAACATTGTACAACATACAGGCAAACTTTAATACTGAGCTTCAAGATGGAGTAGTTTTTCAAAGATGGTGGCAGGAAACAGCTAAACACAGGTTATATGACTACCTGTTAATTAGTAAAATCCTCTCTGAGTTTGGTCTGATCTGCTACAGCGCTAAACATTTCTTCTAAAGGTGTTTTTGTTGTTGGTTTTTTTTTTTTTTTAAGTATCTTTTAGGACCTTTTTTTCCTAAGTGGTCAAAAATTCTGAAAATGTTTGCATGTATTTCTCAAATAAAACTGCCCAGAATGGGGGAGGAAAGCATATAACTTTTCTAGAATCTCTGCTAGAAAACACTGGAGTTAGAAAGAAAGCCAGGAGCGCGTGGAATAGAGAGGAAGCGTGCCCAGAAGAGGGGAAACATGGAGACACTATTGCAGGCTGCTTGGATCAATGTCTCATATCCACATCCTTTGCCACGAACTGCCCTCCCACCGGAGGAAGAGGGGTTAATAATTACCAGTCAGCCATGCAACTCGCTTTTGCTAATGTCATGAGAGCTTACCCAGGCTAGCCTGTCGAATGATGGGAGATGATCCACCTCGGCTGTCCTAGGGAAAGATCATGCACATAAGCCCTGCCAAGAATACCACCACCCACTCAGCAGTCACAGACATATGAACAAAGACCTGCTGAGCCCTCCTAGCCAAATATCCAAGGTCCAAAAATGCTCTAAGGTTTCAAACTTGAAAGTTTGCTGCTGGGCTGGGGAGATGGCTCAGCAGGTAAGAGTGCTTGCTGTCCAAGCATGAGGGTCCAAGAGGGCCTGGCACAGCCTGAGCACGGTCTCAGAACCATATTTAAAAACAGAGCTGGGTGTGGCCACACATGCCTGTAACCCTAGGCCTGTTGGGGAGCAGAGACAGGAGAATCATGGGGGCTTGCAGGCCAGCCAGTTGGGCTGTAAAATCTGTAGTTCCAGGTTCAGGGAGAGACCCTGTCTCAAAGAAACAATGCAGAAGGCGATAGGGGAGGACACCCAACATTCTCCCCAGCCTCCACATGCACAAGCACAGGGCATGGGCATCTGCACACACTATAAATACACACACCACACCTACTATATCCATGTAAACACAAAATTTTTCACCATTTATTTTTGCAAAGGGAAACTATAGGGAATCAGGGCATGGGAAAGTAAGAAGTCATAGTCCTTAGAATCAATAGGGGTTTGGTTGCAGGACCCCCTCCAGTACCAGAATCCATGACACTTAGGCCCATCATATAAAATGGAATGATATTTGCATATAACTCATGTGGGAAAAAAGCCTTTACATGGTTAGTACAGATGCAATCTTTTCCTAAATATTTTTTGATCCACGGTTTCATTTACAGATATAGTCAGCTGGAACAGGTCTGGGGTGTAAGCCGGTAATAAACTACTTTCCTAGCATGCACAAGAATCTGAGTTCAATCTCCAGCAACACACACACACACACACACACACACACACACACACACACCCCATAGACAGCCGAATGTAGTATAAGGGTCTTGAACTGTACGTTAGGGACAGTCCAAGGAAGTGGAGGTGGGGTCTGAATTAGATGTCATTAGATAGTGGGGACGATCCGATGATTGGTATTTACATTTTGGATGTTGACTGCCCCCCAAGGTGCCCAGCCTAGGAGGTGAGAGACTCTTTAGGAGGCACAGCCTAGAGGAAGGAAGTTAGGCCATTAGCAGAATGGCCTTTAGAGGGATATGGGGATCCCAACATATCTGTCTCTGTGTCTTTGTTTCTTTTCTTCTCTCTTCTTCTACCTCTCTCTTTCTTCCTGGCTGCCATGGTGAACAGATCTCCTCTGTCATGTTCCTCCCCCATGACATTTCATCATCATAGGGCCAAAGCACCAAAGTCCAACAACCTGAGACCAAACATTCTGAAAAAATACACAAAATAAGCTTTTCTCCTTGTAAGTTGTTTGATGCAGATGTTTTGTCCTGGTTGTGAAGAGCAGCCACAGAGAACGCAAGCTGCAGTGAGGCTACAGCGGTGATGGGCGAGGGGACAGGAAAGGAGGCTGTTGTGTCTCACAGCTTGGACAGTGTTCAAGTCCAGACATGATTACAGAGCTCTTGCTTTTCCTTGATCTGCTGTGGTCACCACCTGCTCCATGTCTGATGTGGCTTGAGTGCTGGGCCGGCTCCAGGGTGTTCAAGGATGCTTCCCCGCTTTCAACGACACAGCATCTTCCCTTTCGTCTGTGTAGCATCTGATATGAGCCACAAGTCAGCCCTGGGGAAGTTTTATTATGATTGTTACTTTATAAGTTGAGGCTCCTGGACACTAAGCTTGGTGTGTGGTGTGACACTGGGCATGAGGCTGCACTTTATCAGCCTGCACTTCTCATTATCAAGTGGGTGTGGTAATATCTGCCTGACAAGATTGAAAAGATTGAGTGAAATCAGGTATCCAAAGACCACAGTGAGCTCCCAGTACTTAGAAGCAGCTCAGTAAACAGTACTACGTCCATCTCCCTTGATATTTCACTTATTTTCATTATTATAGGGCCTTTGAAAGCATGTCTTTGTAAGAAGTCAATAGTAATGTAATTTTCACTGTTGTGATCTTACATGCTGGGCCTCTCTTCAGAAAGATTCCCCTGCAATGAGGCTATTTCATATTTTAACAAAACTATAAGCCGCTGGTGTGCACACGTAGTAAGGTACATGTTCAATTCCAATATAATGCCTCATATTGTACACAGTATGTACAGCTCTTTAAGAGGATATACATGTCAGAGAGGATCAGCTTTGAGGCAGAAGGCTGAACACAATATTATCATAATATTAAATAATATTAAATTAAATATTAATAATAAATTATTAAATAACACTATTATATATATCATAATATTAAAAGGTATGGCTACCTGGGACAAATTGTGGCTCAAACCAATGCTCCTTCACCAAGAAATCCAGAGGCATATAGACCAAGAGCTGGTATGTGGTGGTTTGAGTGTAAAATGCCCCCCATAGGCTTCTGTGTTTGAACACTTACTCCCCAGCTCCCATAGGCTTCTGTGTTTGAACACTTACTCCCCAGCTGGTAGGCTATTGGAGGAGGCTGTAGAGCCTGCTGGAGGAAGTGGGTCTCTGGGGAAGGCCCCCAGCTGCACTTGCTGCTCTGCTGAGCTCTGACCTGCCATGCCTTCTCTGCCAGGATGAGATTTGCCCTCAAAACATAAATGGAAATAAATTCTTTCCATCCATAAGCTGCTTCTGCTCTGGAATTTGTTCAAAGTAACAAGAAAGTAACAGATGCAAGGACGAAACCTCCTCCCCAGCCTCTGCTGTGCCGAGAGAAATAGCGCGTCTAGTTGTAGCCTTGGCGCTCCCTGGCTCTCCACGCCCTCTTCTCCCTCTAGTCCACTGCTCTTCCAGAAAGATCCTGCTACAGCACATGGGTTAGTCTGCCCTCCACTGCTCAAGCCCACATTTCTTTGCCTGGTATTTACTATCCTTCGTGTCTGGAGCCATGCAGTTCTCTAACCTCTTTCCTCAGTAGAACTGTCCAGACCCAAGTATTAATAAACAATGAGACAACATCCCGCCACCCACTCCAACGCACCACTCAGACTCCACCCTCAGTCCAGTGTAACTTCGGGTAAGAGGAGAGGAAGAGTTCCAGGCAAAGGGGTGCTAATATTTAGTGACTACTTAAAGCCCTTGGCTAGGGTATTTGATGCATATTAACTCATATATTTATAGATTTATTGAGAAATAGGGTAGTTAAATAGCTTGACTAAACGCACACAGCTAGGAAGTGGCTGGGCCACTTCAGAAGCAGTACCTCCCCCTGGGGTCCTGTGTAAGATGCACTCAGTCCACTTAGGGTTAAGTGCTCACACATCTGTCTATCCTCATACTACATAAGTGAAGGCTTCTTCGGCCTGACAATTGTTGCTCACTCATTCATGTCTTCAGTGCTTTGCATAGTTCCCAGCACACAGTAGGTCTAATCAGATGTTTGTTGAGTGGAAGTTACTCATGTGGGGACCTCCCACCACAGTAGGTGCAGAGCCAGGAGACGCTAATGAAGGACAGACGCTGACTTTAGCTCTGAACTTCCCCTGCTCCTCACCAGGGACTGAGTGACAAAAGACCTCACAAACCTGAGGGGGCCTCCGTGGGTGCTGCAGGCAGGACAGTGGCAGAGTGAGCCTGAAGTGTATGACAGGAGGCAGGACCACAGCCACCCATCTTGAGTCTATCGCCAACAACAATAAAAAGATAACAGCCATGGGACTAGACCACAGGCCTGAGAATCTTTCCTCAGCAACAGCTACCCAGTAAACCACCAGCCAAGGAAGCAGACATGAATGTGGCCCTGACCAAGAGGACCTCAGGTACCCCAGAGCCCCTCACACTAAGAAACACTTCAGCTTTTTAATTTTTTTTTTTTGAGACAGGGTCCCAGGTGTCCCAGGAGGCTGGACTTGAATTCACTGTGTAGCTGAGTGTGGGGACCACAAGCATGCACCATCACGCCCAGCTTATTTGGTGCTGGGGATGGAACCCCCAAGGGCTTCACGCATGCTCAGCATGCACTCTTTCCAACGAAACCGCATCCTCAACCAGAAGTCAAATATTTTTTAAGGCACTCCTTGTTCTCACAGCGTTAAGGTAAAGCTGTAACATACATGGCCACCCCTGGCCATGAGCAGCAGGAACTCAACATGCCTGGTACTACAGCTCCGTGCATCACAGTCCAAACCAGTCCAGGAGCGAGGAGGTTTCACTTTGGCTTCCATATACTAGTCTGTGAGCTTGGCCCAGTTACTAAGGCTTTCTGAGCTTCAACTTCCTCATCTGAATATAAGAATTCTTGTAATGATCACATGGAGCTATCCCAAAGATTGTTTCAATTGCTCTTAGTTAGTATCTTGGATGAAGCACTTGTTTCTGTTGTCTGGCTGTCTATGGTCTAGAGAAACAAAAAAGGAAGTTTGAAACGAGAGATTAGGAAACATTTTCTCCGGACCTCTTTTATCTTTTGTTTAAAAATAATAATTAGAAGGAAGACAAAAACAAGTCTTCCAGACTTTATGAATTTAATTCTCTCCATATGTGTCAGCCATGATAATTTTATAAAGGAAAAAAAAGATTTTTGCTTCCATCAACTACCATGAGTTTCACACATGGAAAGCACTGATGAGGGAGGGAGGCTAGAGCTCACCTACAGTGTCACTTCCACATCCTCCCTCTATGGCTTCACTGCTCCATCACGGACGGTATGTCCGGTGTTCACCGAGTTCTGTGCTAACAGTAACTTCTTCCACAATCATGTCATTGAATCCTCATTAATGCCCTCCATAGCAACTTCAACTATTTCTGTTTTATAGATGATAAAACTGACTATTTTTTTTCAAGACAGGATCTCATATAGCCCAGGTTGGCCTCAAATGCCTTATGGGGCTGAGGATGACCTTGAACTGTGATCCTCCTGCCTCCATTTCCCAAGGGCTGGGATTACAGGCATGTACATGCACCTCACTCCTGGCTCTAAAATTGAGGTTTAGAGAGGGTCAGCAACTTGTCCAACTCTGTGCCTTGGTGGACTCAGCACTCAGCACTCTTCTGTGTACTACAACATCCCTACCTGCACCACAGGAATGGATCCAGCAGGAGTAAGAAAGCTCTTTGCCCACCTTCTCTTCATATCAGATCAGAGAAGAGGCTTGGATGGAGCTCGTCCATCATATATGTAGTGAGCACATAGCACATGTGTCAGGCACTGTGGTGGCACTTTTTAAAAAATTATTATTATTGGTTTTTCAAGGTAGGGTCTCACTGTAGCCCAGGCTGACCTGAAATTCACTATGTAGTCTCAGGCTGGCCTCAAACTCACAGCGATCCTCCTACCTCTGCCTCCCAAGTACTGGGATTAAAGGCATGAGCCACACACCTAGTGGCAGCTATTCTTAATAACCATGAAACATCAATCTCAGCTTTGATGTCTGTCATGGTTTGATACAGGTGTCCCCCACAAACAATTGAATGTGTTCTGATAGATCGATCCTCAGCTGATGGCAATTAGGGATTAGAACCTCATTAGAGCTGTGTTGTTGGGGGTGGGCTTATGGGGGTTATAAGCCAGCTTCCCCTTGCCAGCGTTTGGCACACCTTCCTGCCGCTGTTTGCAGTGCTGTGGTAGAGGTGATGTCCAGCCCTCTGCTCATGCCATTGTTTTCCCTGCCAGAATGGAGTCTCCCCTCGAGTCCGTAAGCCAAATAAACCCATTCCTCTACAAGCCACTTTTGTTTGGGTTCTTTCTGCGCAGCAACTAGAAAGCTGACCGTAACAATGTCTGAATATTCTTTCAAATTCGACCATTCCCTTCCAATCACATCTATCCTCTCAGAGTGCTAAAACCAACGAGGCCTGTGTATTTGGTATGTTCTAATGGCCTCAGATGCATTTGTCATTACATCCAAGCTGCCTTTTACTTTCTAATACCTCATCGAGTCAGTGGTTCAGTGCCTCCTCAGCAGCAAATGCTCCTATTAACACGGACTACAATGCTATCCCAATTACAACCACCAGGTGCTCTTCCCACATAGGCAGGTGTCTGCACTACTGGGGAGACTGGACCTGGAAAATATCAAGGGTGGAAGGTCCACCAGAAATTCCAGGCATTCAGCAGCAGCAGCAGCAGCTCAGACTCCATGCCGGCCAAGGGCTCCCCAGTCCTACATGAATCCTTCAGCCAGTCATTTCAGTGTTTAAGGAACACTCTGACAGGCTTACCTGCCACTACCTCTTCTCTACATCCTGCACTCCAGTCCCATGGACAGGGCACTGATCACCTTGGGGGACACTGAGGGTGTTTCCTGTGTGCCTGTGAGGCCCGTCCTTCTTTTACCCCCAACTCTCAGCCTGTTCTTCAGAAAAACTGTTCATCCTTTACACTCAGTGAAAATTGACTTCATGAAGCCGTCCTGGGCCTGGGCTAGAAGAAATCTTACCATCCTCAAAGTAACTACAGTTCTGCTTTCAGGACAATGACATCTTCTTCAGCTTAGATACTCCTTCTCCAGCACTCAGTCTGCAGCATGGCAGAAAAGCTAAATTTCTATATCTATAATATACATGTAATAACCTAACTGGATGGGGTCAGTGGTAGAACCCAGCTTACACAACAAACCTAGGATTGATCTCCAGCTCCAAAGAATAAAACAAAACAAAACAAAAACCTTAATTCACACTGGGCGTGGAGGCACACGCCTTTAATCCCAGCACTAGGGAGGCAGAGGTAGGAGGATTGCCGTGAGTTCAAGGCCAGCCTGAGACTATATAGTAAATTCTAGGTCAGCCTGGGCTAGAGTGAGACCCTCGAAAAACCAAAAAAAAAAAAAAAAAAACCCAAACCAAAAAAAAAAAAAACCTTAATTCACAAGAATATCAGGAGAATTAAATAAGAGTAATACATGAATGTCACCAGTACACATAATAATAGATGACCGTCACTGGTACACAGGAGGTTTGCACCAAATCCCAAATCCAGTTCTTCACTTTCATATGCCAGAGTACTTGTGTTCAGGTAAAGGCTCTTAAGCTTTGTAGCTTTCAAGGACAGGCCACTAGCGACATCTTCACTGGTGGAAGCAGAGAGATGAGGAGCAACAAAGCAGTAAGAGTCACTGAATGTGCAGGACAGGGACAGCCCAGCCTCACTGCTATGGAGTCACTCGTGTACAGGACAGGGGACAGCCCAGCCTCACTGCTATGGAGTCACTCGTGTACAGGACAGGGGACAGCCCAGCCTCACTGCTATGGACCACTCATGCTATACAGGGATGAAGAGTTTGGTATGACAGAGCTACAATGTGAGGCGCACAACACCTTCTTGGAGTTTTAAGCTTAAAAGTGGGGCAGTGTTTGTAGTTCAGAATTCATGTGGTGGATAAAGGTGAAAGGTCCAGGATATCACCAAGAAGGGCTCTGTGGTCTGGGAAAGAAAACACCCACACCGGCCATGGTTGTTTGCAGCCACAGGAGACAGGAAATGTCCCGGGAGATAATGGCACAGTCAGGGAGTGCTGAGCTGGCACATGTGTGCATCTGCATCTAAAGGTCAGGGGTCAGTGTTAAGTGTCTTTCCACATTTGAGACAGGGTCTCACATGAAACCTGGAGCTCACCGACTTGGCTAGACTGGCTAGAGCCCCAGACAAGCCAGGTAACAGGAACTCTTACCACGCTGAGCCATAGAGGATCTCATCCTGGGGAACTGGGACCGACAAGCCAGGATAAGAAAGGGTTGTTGGGAGGTGGGGAGGACTCAGAGGAAGCAGCTCACGTAAGAACAACACAAGTTGACCTGTCTGAGGTGGGACACAGACAGGCGTTAGTTGTGGTCATCCTCAGGGACTGAGAGGCTGGTATAGATACAAATGAAAATTCCTTTTGAACACAGGACCCTCAAGGATTCACAGACGAGAGATATGAGGGTGAATACTTCCCATGTGCTGCCCTCCTGAGTCTCTCCCCATCAAGGGACAGGAATGTTGGTCTATCCATCAGATATCACCTGCATGGGAGGAGGTGGCTTCCAGGCTGCAAGCCCTTCCTTATCCTGTCAAAGCATGGTGTTCACAAAGGGGATCCCGTATGGTTTTGATCTGCAAAGAGAAATCAGCCATGCCTTTTCCAGGTAGGAGCTGGCTTGTCTGGAAAGGATAACGTATACTTATAGCCTAAAACCTAGTGTGGCATTCAGGTCAAAATTTCTTAGCCTGGTGGCCCTGAGTTTGAAATGTAATACTCTGGGTCTCAGGTGTTTTATTTGGGAACCACAGTAACAGTTCTTCATGTGATCGAAAAGACTAGGTGATTTCAGGAGGCGTCAAGGTTCTCAGCTCTGTGACTTGGTACTTAATCTAAAGCCCACAGTTTGGACTTGGCTCCCTGAAGCCCCAGCCTTGCTCACTGTGCCCACTATATGGTATGGACAGGATAAGGAACCTGGCAAAAGGACAGAATTCGGAGTAAGGGCAAAATTCCACTTGTCAGGCCCCAGTCACAAGGAGATACAACCTACAATATTAAAGCTGGCCTGGGGATGGGAGATAATCAATCTTCAAGGCAATAAAAATATTTAATTCATTCACTGCAGAGAAATGACAAGAGAGAAGATAGATATTTGCTTTTCCCCTCCCTGTACTGACAAGCTTGTCTTGGATAGATTGTAGAACATTTAATGAACATTTAATATAAGAGCCTGAGATGCAAACAAGTAAGTGACAAGTGTCTGGGCAGCAAGCAGTGGAAGTCGACAACTAGCACAGATATTTCCAGAACAGAACTCTGGCTGGGAATTCTGCAAGTGGCAGAAGAAATGACGAGATGGGAATAGATACAAGGGAGGATGCAGGGTTTAAATCACAGGGTTTGCTAACTGAGTGAATTTGAAAGGAAGGAAGAAGCAATAGAAGCTGCCCAAGTTGCCAACCAGTGCCAGAGTAGAGCTACCAAAGCAGGCAGGAGGACGGACGTAGACAGAAGGGCAAGGACAGTCTCCACGTGTTAAAGGACAGGGTATCAGTCATTGGCAGTGAACCCTGCAATCCCTCCTGTGGAGGCGTTGAAGGCATGATGGCGTCTGTTCTGACACTGGAACAGAGGGGTGGGAACCTAGGCCAAGAGACTCTATTCTGGGAGGTGGTCTGGTAGACAACAGCGAAGAAGCAGGATGAGGAGAGAATATAAGAAGCCCAGTCTTTCATTGTTGTATTTTCTTCCTCCCAGTGGATTGAGGGCTCCCAGAAGCAGAAAAACATGTCCTGCACTAGATCCAGAGCATGGCCCGAGGCTTGACCCAGCAGAGCAGAGGTAAGGATCTCCGGCAAAAGGGTAAGGGCTCTCCCAGGTGTCTGGCAGCAGAGGCACAGTTGAGGACCAAGGGCCACTCTGAACAATGTGTCCTGACCAGAGAGGCTGTGGCTAGGCTTGTCAAGTTCAGGAAAGATTATGCACTATGCCACTACACCCTAACTACAGGCCTGCCCATCTCTTCCCTTGACATACCCTTTCAGCCAAGACCAAACTCTTGCCCAAATTCCAGTCTCTCCAGCTCTTCTCTATCTGTTCCAGCCATTTCCATGAGTTGCTCACGTGACAACTCCTAACTGGACCACTAGTCAAGAATATGTGGATGTTTCTATGAATGTGCCAGCATGAGTGGAAACCTCCCTGAATGCAAATAAGTCCTTTATTCCTTTCCTTGTGTGTGTGTGCAAGTTCATGTGTGTGAATGTATGTGTGCATGTTCTTGTGTGTATACAGTGCATGTTCACATGTGTGTATACATGTGCATGTTCACATTTGTGTTAATGTGTGCATGTTCATATGTGTGTATATGTGTTCATGTTCATGTATGTGTATGCGTATATGATGTGTGTGTTCACGTTCATATGCATATATGTGCATGTTCATGTATGTATAGGCGTGCATGTTCATGTGTGTGCATGTACATGCATATGTGTACATGTTCATGTTTGTGTGAATATGATGTATGCATGTTCACATGTGTATACATGCGCATGTTCATGTGTGTATAAGTGTGCATGTTCATGTGTGCATATGTATGTGCTCATGTTCATGTGTGTGTAAACATGTGCATGTTCAGTGTGTATGTGTGCATGCATATGTGTGCATGTTCATGTTTGTGTATATGATGTGTGCCTGTTCATGTGTGTGGGTACACATGTGTACAGATGCACAGGCATGTGTGTCTACATGTGTCCTTAGGTTTGCCATACAATTTACTGACTGAGCTATCTCTCCCCAGCCTTCCCTCCACCTCTTGTAGCAAATACCCATCAACACAAGGGCTACTGGTTTGCAAGTGGCTGTAATCTTCCAAGATCAGGAAAACGACTAAGTCTTTAACCCATCTGCTCTGGCGAATGCAGCCCAACACGACACAACACATACGGCATGATACAGGTGGGAACAGCAGCTAGAAGATCCCTGGGTGGTTCTCACCAACTCCCACTCTTGGAGAAGGCAGGCTTCCAGAGCCTGAATGGGCCTCAGAGGCTGCCCTGGGCTCTTTGGTCTGCGAATTCCACTTAACTCCACTCAGAGACTGTGTGACATCTGAGGGGTCTCATGTCTTCCAAAGAATGCTGGCCTCAACACTGACCTTGGAGGAACTTGTACAAATTGTTCATTTCGCCAGCAAACTTTGTACATCTAAGAAAAAATGGGTACACCATTCATTACTTCAGATACTTGCCCCAAAGACCATCTAAAAGATCAAGGGAAAATTACTAGACAGTTTTATTCCACCCTCTGAGTCCTCCTTAAAAGGGAAAGATAGATAATTAAAATGTTCTAACAAAGGTTGTCTTTAAAGTGAAACTCAGTAAATTTAAGTACAATTTACTGAAAATAATTTTTCATCAAAATGAGCCCAATTTTTTTTAGAGAATTACATGAAAGCACATGGTCCAGATTCTTGCCACACTGAGCTTTTACAGTTCTGAGAATCTGCCCTCACTCTCAGATAAGACCTATTCCTACCAAGCATTCTTAAATGAACAACTCACACAGGCCTGAGGTAGAAGGATATGATTGTAGAGCCGGGATCTCAGTGACTATGGAGGACTCAAGGTCAGTGGGACCCAACATTCCTTCCCTAATGCATAACTTACAGCTGGAGACCATTGGCTCTCACATGACAGAGGAGGCTGGATATTCTCGGAGCATCATCAGAAATAAGACCAGGTGCACAAATGGGCATGGTGTGGCCCAGCAACAGCGGGCTGGCCTGTGTTCTACCTTGGCCTGTCTGTGCCTTAGTCTGCCCATCTATCTATAAAATATGCAACTTAGATAAGAAGCTCGATGAGCAGGGAGGTCTCTGGCCTGTAAAGGCAGACCTGGGACTGGCATAATAAACTCAGCATCTCCCCGAATCCCCTCCTCTACTAAGCAATTCATCAATCAACGCATAGCTCCAATCCTACTTTCAGAAGCTTCCCTGACTGTCCTGGGATAATCACTCACTTCTCCCTCTGAGAGCTGAGCACCAGGACTCTCAGAGAAGAACAAGATACAATGGGGGAAAGAGGAGGTGCAAAGGGGAAGAGGAAGCAGGAGGTCAACAATCAGAAATGCTAATGATCTCTTTCCACTGCTGCGCAGCGCTCTCAGCCCTAGCAGGTTCCCAGAGCATCACTCTGGGCAGTGGGAAAGCAGGCGCTAATGAAGATTCCATCTGTCACTGCCAGAACGCCATCCCCTGGCAGGTATAAAGGCAAAATGGCCACAGAAGCAGTCACCTCTGCAAGGGGGGCTGGGGCTGCAGCAGTGCCTTGGGGGCAGGGCGGGACGCTCAGGGGCTCGGAGACAGTGCCATGCAGTGGCCACCTGCCGCCTCTGCAGGTGCCCAAAGCCTGCTTCCTGACCCAGTTTTCTCTCTCTCTATTTAGCTGCTTGCTCGCTCACTCACGATGCTCCTGGCATGCCAATCAGATACTGCAGCGGCAGTGCAGCTTGTTACAACAATTCACAGTTCTAGTAAACTCGGTGGAAAAGTACTGCGCCAAGCAGCCTAATTCAACTGACGTAATTTCCACAGCCACACAATTCCATCACCCAAGAAAAAGACAACACTGAGGAGAAGGAGAAAAAAAAGAGAGAGAGTGAAATTGCGCCTTTTGGAGCTTATGAAAATGCCTGTGGTTGCAAGGGACTTAAAGAATGACTCAGTGTCCTTGAAGGCTAGCTGTCCAAGCTCCGGGCTCTGTGAGAGCCTCTGGATGTCCAGGGAAGAGCTCGACTGTAAGCGTGCAGGCCTCCTGCCAACTTCACTCTGTGACCTTAGATAAGCTCTTTCCAGTTTCTTGGGAGAAAGGAGGAAGCATCAAGCTGGCTTGTCATTAAAACAGCTTGTAAGTCTTATTCTCTAGACTGTCAAACTGTCAACCTTAGGACAAAATATCACGTACTGTCACTAGGCTGAGGAAAGACTGAACTGAGGCTTCCATCCTCATACCAGTTCTGCTTCGAGCTTACTATGACCTTGGGCACACACATGACTCCTGGTAACTTCACCGAAGGGAAGAGAATGAGCTGGATGGGCTCTAAGGTCTCTTCAGACCCATAAACTGTTACCACCAAGGGGACAGTTCCAGTGTTCCCATCCTGCAGCATTTAATCAGCCCACACCAGGCTTTCTCTTCTCTGTGTAAGAAGCATGTTCCTTCCCATTCTTATCTCTTCTTCCTTTTGAGACAGCACAGCAAATAAGGTCATAGGGTCATCTTTTCCTCGCTTACCCCAAGTACCAGTGCAGGAGAAGGAAGGCACTGTCCAGGTGGGGAGGAGTAACAATTACCTAATGGACACCAAGAAGTAGCACTCAGATTGCAAATGCAAACTGAAGAATGACACAGGCATCAAACAGACTAATGACAAAGGTAGATGGAGCAAAAGGGAGCCGGATCTCAGAGGGCATGTGGGGTCAGGGAGTGTGATGGACAAGAGCAGAATAACTATGGAAAAACATCAGGCACAGGGAAGAGCATGCATCAGGTAAGGGAAGGCACAGGACATGCATCAGGTAAGGGAAGGTACAGAGCATGCATCAGGTAAGGGAAGACAAAGGACATGCATCAGGTAAAGGTAAAGGAAAGACATGGGGACATACATCAGGTAAGGGAAGGCACGGGGACATGCATCAGGTAAGGGAAGGCATAGGACATGCATCAGGTAAGGGAAGGCACAGGACATGCATCTTAACTACAGACAGCTAATTGATGGCTACATTCTAGAAAGTCTACCTACTCTATATATGAATCAATTTATTTCTATCCATTATCACTACCATAAGCTTAGCTGAAGATCTCAACTCAGACCTCCGACTTAACTCATATCTGTCTCTTTCTCCAGCACCTCCTTACCCTTTTCCACAGTGATTGTCCTAAAACAGTGTTCTAGACAGAGGCTTAATCATTCCTCTGCTTCAGCTCTCACAATGAACCTTCTCCCTTTTAGACTAATTTAAGTCTCACAGAACTGGTTCCAGATCATCTCCCAGCCTCTTCCCTCACCTCCCTCCATCCCTGCTCCAGCTACACTGAGGATCTAGCACTTCTCTGAGCATGCAACCTGGGGCCTTTACCTAAGGCTTTGTCTCTGAGGCTCTGCCCTCTCTGAAACTCTACCAACCACCACACACTCATCCCTGAAGACTTGGTTCATGCATGCTACTCCAGTAAGGCTTGTCTGACCTTCAAATGTGGATTATATATGCCTCCTTCACTTGTGCTCCTAAAATACCTGACATTTCTGTCATCACAGCCTTTATGCTATTGATTATCAAGGGCCCATCATTCCTTCCTTTCCTCAACCATGTCTGAACATCTTGGAACCTCCAGAGCCTAAAAGCAGACCTTCAATAGTCAGGAAAGAGGAATGAGTATGACAAAGGCAAGGCTGAGTCTACCTGATTGGAGGGGAGCCTTTGGCCACTAAAAAAGCAAGCCTGACAAGAGAAGTGAGAAAAAGGGGGTGGTCTGGGAGACAAAGCAGGGTCAACCTAATGCAAGAGAAAATGGAAGCAAGACACTGGCAGAAATGCTCACCAAAGGAAACGGACAAGGCTCCACAGCCAGCTTGGGAAGCCCAGAACCTCAGAGTCAGAAAGAACAACCCCCCTGCTGGAATCTATGGAACTTTCCCAAGGCTAAGAAAAGGATAGATGCAATATAGAGAAAGTAATAAAGAGTCCAGCCTGAATCACAGAACATACCTGGGGCTAATGCCAGAATAAACTGAGGCAGATCCAAGAGAAGACGGAGGAGGAGTTGGGAGGTGCAGTGGGAAAAGGTCACCCTCATGAGCTCTGTGGCCTTGGGCAAGCCAATCCTTTTTTCTTTCCCTAGAAATCTTGGATTCTGCACTGGTAAAATGGGAACATAACACCTGTCTCATGAAATTGTTTTAAGGAACATACAAGACACATTATTCTTTGTAAATGAAAAGACCAATGTGATTAGCACCCATGACTGTGAGTGTTGGCCAGAAGTAGTGTCTCTTATTTCCTAAGGCATCCAGTGCTTTCAAAAGGTTCTGTATCCGTTGTAGTGCAGGATATATGTTGATAAAGGAATGCACTCCAAGACACAGGGACAGGGGAAGCTCAAGCCCAGTGGGAGTCACCCTGAAAAGGGCAATGCTGACCCAATCAAGGCCCAGCTGGGACATGTATCATGTGAGCAGCAATCAGGTATGGTGTCTTCTAGATGACACAGTTAAGAAATCAGGACATTATGAGACTTGTAGAGAGGACAATGCAGAACCACGTATGTATGTCAGGAGTGGACAGCAGAAGCTTCACTCAAAGGTCTCAACTTGGAAGGAGGTGCGTGCCTTGAGGAACAGAAAGCAGGTTCCCCAATGCTGGACACAAAAGTGTCAGGTGTGCAAGAAAGAGCACCTGGGTAAAAGTTTCCAGATAGGACCTTCCACAGAGGCCACAGACTGCAGCTAGAAAGTAAAGGGCCAGGCGAGAGCTGGGGGACTGTGTCCACTCCTTGGGGCAGGCGGCTGGCTGTCCTAGACTAAATGGCCACTGTATTCATGTTTTTCCTCTTTGCCTAGCTTCCTGTCTCCCTATCACTCCCTCATTAATCAGTGAAATCTTCAGTGCCTCCTGCCTCAGCTGTGCTCTAGGAACTGAGACATAAAGGAGGATTTTGTTTCCTGCTAGAGCCAAAAGGAGGCTGGTAAGGTGGCTCAGCAGTTAAAAGTGCTTGCTTGCAAAGCCCACTGGCCCAGGTTTAATTCTCCAACCATACTTGTAAAGCCGAGACCAGAAGGTTTCACAAGCAGTGGTAAGAGGCCCTGGCAGCATAACTACGCATGTGCACGCAAGCGCGCGTGTCATGGTTTGATCCAGGTGTCCCCCACAAACAAATGAATGTGTTCTGATAGATCGATCCTCAGCTGATGGCAATTCGGGAATTAGAACCTCTCTAGAGCTGTGTTGTTGGGGCGGGCTTATGGGGGTTATAAGCCAGCTCCCCCTTGCCAGTATTTGACACACCTTTCTGCCGCTGTTTGCAGGGCTGTGGCAGAGGTGATGTCCACCCCTCTGCTCATGCCATCATTTTCCCTGCCAGGATGGAGTCTCCCCTCGAGTTCGTAAGCCAAATAAACCCATTCCTCCATAAGCTACTTTTGCTTGGGTTCTTTCTGTGCAGCAACTAGAATGCTGACTGCAACAGCACACATACACACACACACACCACACACATACATATACACACACGAGACACACACACACAAAATAACTTAAAAAAAAAAAGCTAAAAGGACAGAAAGGGAAGGTGAGGTCAGAGAGACTGGAATGGAACCAATCATCATCTACATATATACCTTTAGGGCTAAATCTTACCAATTCTGGGTTTGGTTTAATAATAACTGGTAGTATTTGTCTTACTGCATGAAGCCTCCCTCCTATTTTGTAAATCATACCACTCATCCATTCATTCACGTTAGTTTCACTCAACCCATACTGTATGTCCAACATAGGGGAAAAATCAGAAACAGTGTGTGCCCTCACAGGATGTCCAGTAAGGGAGGAAAGATGGTACACCTGAAGCCATTTAGGGGGACAAAAGGCAAAAGAGCAAATCTGGCTGTGAATCAGCACCACATGCACCAACACAAGCCATAGGTGCTCGGGACAGGGGAGGGTGTCAGGGGGACCTTGTGGGCTCAAGTGGCCAGACAAGACTGCATAGAGCAGGCAGAAGCTAGAGTGGACAAAAGTCAGGGAGGAAAAGAACACCTTGAGATTCCAGCAACATTCATTCATTCATACAATAAACACTCATTAGACCCAATTCTGTACAGACATGGTGCACTTGAGCTAACAGGAAAGGAAAAGACAAAAAGAGCACATTATTCCATAGTGCTTCATATGTGGCAGGTACAGCTTTAAACACTCACCTGAATTAACTGACTTAGTCCTTCCAACAACCCCATATAGTTACTTTCTGTTGTGATCCCTAACGGAGGAGGCAGAGATATTGAGAAACTTGCCCCATGGTGGAACCAGGATTCAAGTCTAGGCTGTCTAGTAATAGACAGCTTTGTTTTTAACAGTTCTGTTAAGGTGTAATGTATGTGATTTGATGGGTTCTGACATGTATATACCCAGCACAATCCTCAAGACAATGAGAACATCCTTCAGTGAAATGTCCTTGAGCAGTCCTGGGCAGTTTTACTGGAGGAAACAAGGAAGCCAGGCGAATAAGTAGCAGGACACCAAGTTGAGGTCTGAAAACATGACAAGTTTAGCTTTAGATAGTTAGGCAGCATATCCAACAAGTAAGAAAAAACAGGGAACCAGAGAGGGGATTAATGAAGGTAGCTGACACCCTGACTTCAAAACCAAGGGATGAAGAAGGATGAAAGAAGAGTCTATCCGAAGAAAACAAACATGAGAAGAGAGCAGAATCTGAGAGACACAGAGACAAGAAAAGAAAACCAATGAAGGAGAGAGAGATATGAAAGGAGAGCAAGAAATACCCAGTATTATGAATAATGAAGAAGAAAAGAATTTCTAGAAAGTCAAACACCACAGAAAAGCCAAGGGTATTAAATAAAGACACTTTTTTATATTAAAAGTTAGATGAAAACGCTGAAATAACCATCTAATTCTTATGTGAACAGAGAAGTGGGATTGGAGTAAGGCCTGGAGTCTAGCTAGCCATACATACTGCACTGACATCAATATCTTGGCTTTGAGATTATTCTATAGATACAAAAGATTTTCCCAGTGGCTGTGCTGGATGAAGGCTACCTAAGATTCTCTATAAATATCTTCCTGTGGGACTATAACTATTTCAAGATGTAAAGTTTTTAAAATAATAACTCAGCATCTAATTATGCTAAGCATTATCTTGATATTTTCTTAATAAGTGATTACTTTGATCTTGAAATAATTCTACTTAGTAGATACTAGACTCTCATTTTATAGGTGACAAAGGTGAAAGGCATAAAGGACTTGTCCAAAGTCACTACTCGGAGAGAAGGAGCCAAGCTGCCAGCTACATCACTGCTGGTGCACACGGCCTACAGAAGCCCGAGGAGCCCTACAGACCCCTGTGTGAACACGTCCCAGCTCTATGCTTTGTGTCTACATCACTACAGGGTATGCTACCTTGACCTCACCTAGTCCCCGCATCTCATCAGCAAAATGGAGCAGTAACTCCTGACCTAATTTGCAGGATTTCTATGAGATTTCATTGATACAGGGTATGAAATCTTGCAAACTGTAAAGATGGTGTATTTGAGACAGGTCTCTAACAACTGACTGTTAAGGTGAGCCCTGATTGAACAGAGGGAAAGAAAAAAATACCTACACTAGCAACTCTTGCCCGCCTGTCCTTCTGGTCAGTATGTACCCCTTGGCAGGAACTCATTGCAGCAGCATCTGTCCAAAGGTAGGTGGACCTTTCCACTCCAGCTTGTATCAACAACCCAAGGCTCAATCCCCATCCTTCCTCATCAACCAACAATGCTTTCCCAACTTTACAGAGATATGGTGCCCTTGTCTAGGCACATGCCCTCTGTCTACAGCATTTTACTACAAAGCCCCAGTCTAGCTCATGGCTGTCCAGTTGGATGCAGGCTGCCCTCAGTAAACCTAGAGTGTGAGAAGCCAGCAGCCCCAGATCCTAGCAGATCTCGTGGTGCTGAGTGAGCTGGAGGAGTAAAGCCATGCACAACGCCAGTCCACGGTAGCTTGGGATGATAGCTCCCTGGGCATAGGGAGCTACTGTTTAACAAGGAGGCCTAACTGCACTATGATACATGAGTGCCAGGGCAGCATGCCTCCCTCGGCTCTGATCACTGCAAGAGACTGGTGGCTGGGTGCAGGGAAACAGGCCTCACAGCTTTTCTGTGCAAGCTGTACTCAGCCTTCACTCCACATCTGTGATGCAGCCCTATGCTAAGCCACATTATACAGACCATAGCAACTGCCTCCTGACTGGTTTTCCCAGCAGCTTCCAAATCTCCCTCCAATGATGGCCAGGGAAAGCTCCAATAAACTCACAGTCCTCACTGACTACATAACCAAATAAAACCCAAATCCCATGGCCTGCCATCCGAAGCCTTTCTGAAATTGGCTGCCATCAACATTCTATTATTTCCCTTTGCACTGCTTAGCTCTGGCCAAAATGAACTACTTGCTGCTCCCTGGACTCACCCTAGCTTCCTGCCTCTAGTTTGTTCATGCTGGGCGCTCCATCTGGAATGCATCCTTCTCATCAAGCTGGCATGAACCATCCAAGGCTCTCCTCGCTCACCTTCCTTCACTGACATACTCTTGCATGTCTAGGATGCACTCAAACATAAAACTATGGGCCTGGGTGGGTAAGATTTGTCCTCTTACTCCCTCACTGAGCTCCCATAACTCTTGCACAGCACAGAATTCCTAGCGTCTTATGTGGGTATGTTATTTTTACAATATTTCATGGAGTAGCTGGTTGGTGTCAGGTACTATTATAGGCATTGAAATATAACGGTCGTCAAAACAGAGCTGTTGCTTGTATTTGTAGGGGAGACAAACACAAAGAATAATACAAGGTCATGTAATATGTGCTACTGAAAACCAGCACTCAGTAAGCAGAGGTAGGAGGATAACTATGAGTTTGAGGACACTCTGAGACTACATAGTGAATTCCAGGTCACCCTGGACTAGAGCGAGACCCTACCTTGAAAAACGAAAAACGATGAAAATAACAAAAAGAAAACCCAAAGTTGGGCTAGAAAATGTCTCACTTAGTAAATACTTGTCTTGCAAATATGAGAACCTGAGTTTGATCCCCAGAACACATGTTTTAAAAAAATGATGGCAATCCCACTGCCAGGAAGGCAGAGACAGGTGGGTCCCTGGAGCTCGCTGGCCATAAAGTGTAGCCTACTTAGCAAGTTCCAGGCCAATGAGAGATCCTGTCTCAAAAAGGTTGGATGGCACCTGAGAAACAACACTTGAGATTATCCTCTGGCCTCCAGACACATACATGTGCACCCATACCACACACTTGTGCAGCCACGTACGCATGCACACACAAAGGGAAGGGAAGCAGGAAAAAGGAAGGTCTTCTTTTAGAACGGGCAGGTAGGGCAGCACTCCTGGCAACCTTTCCAGCTCACTGCCTGACAACAAAACTGTCTGATTCATCTTGTGTCTCTCACAGCAACAACTAGTGTTCAATACGTAGATGATTGTTGAACAGTTGAAGGAATGAGTGAGTGGACTGATGAGCCTCGTTCACAGCTGTGACCCCCACTATGCCCAGAGTGGTAAATTCCTGGAATATTCCAGATGCTCATCAGGTATCAGCAGAGTATGTGAACTGAACTGCATTTGGGACAAGTTGTTGTGGCTGTACATTTCCTGGGCTAGGCTAGATCACGACAAAATGACAGGACATCAAGCTAATCTTGAGATGACTGAGCCCAACCAAAGGAGAGCTGACCTGAGTCCCAGCAGTTCTAATTCCGAGCTCAGTGCTCATCTCATCAAATTCAAATACTTTATGCCATTTGCAACAGAAAACTATTTGGGGACTGCTAACTCAATGGGACCACAAAGTAGCTCAGATTAGCATCAACAGAGCTAAAGAAAACCTCAATCTTCTTTGGTTTCAGAACAATCTTCTCTGATGGCTCAAACATGGTAAATTTAACAGTCAACCTTAACCTCACTGCGCCTCCCCACCCTCACTGTGCCTCCCTTCACTGCACCTCACCTCACCTCCATACTCTCACAGTGCCTACCCACCCTTACTGAGCCTCCCCATCCTCATTGCGCCTCCCCACCCTCACTGCGCCTCCCAACCCACACAGTGTCTCCCTAACCCTCACTACGCCTCCCCACCCACACAGTGCCTCCCCACCCTCGCTGTGCCTCCCCACCCTCGCTGTGCCTCCCCACCCTCGCTGTGCCTCCCCACCCTCACTGCACCTCACCTCCCCACCCTCACTGTACCTCCCCACCCTCACTGCGCCTCACCCCCCCCACACACAGACCACACACAATATGCAGAGAATTGGGGGGCTGGTGACCATGGGGTAGCTAAAGGGTTTAGGAAGGAGACAGCAAGCTTGAAGATAGTGATCTCTGCACTCCAGGCAAGTGCTTGGCCAGACTGTGTATTGAAGAGGCAAGGAAAACAATTTTTCATTTCTCTTACATCCCGTGGAATCACAATCCATCTGGATGCACTATAAAGACCAATTTCCTAGATGAAATGCTCCAGAGAACCAATAGATAGGACAGTCAGTGTGGGCTCCCTGCTGCTCTGTCACTGGACCTTTCTGCATCTCTACAGGCAGAATGGACAAAATGAGGACTTAAGACATCTGGAGATGCTGAAGCACTTTCTGAGTCATCAAAGAAGAATTTGGCTGAGTGCAACTTTTAGTGTCAAATACATTATATTACATTGATATGTTACTTCTTCCAAATTGGCACTTTTTCTGGGCATAAATAAAAGAGAAACTGAGCAACTTATTGGCTATAGTAGAGTTCTAGCACTCCTTGGTCATCTGAATCATGTGGGGCACTGACCCCACCAAATCAGGATCAAGGTGGAGACCCAGAAATCTATAGTTCTAGAAATCATACAGGGGATTCTTATGTGCTGGTTAGTGTGGTATATCAGTTACTTTCTTGTTCCTGAAACAAAATATCTGACCCTACGCAGTTTAAGAAATAAAGGGTCTTTTTGGCTTACAGTTTCAAGGTGAAATGTTCATTGTGGCAGGGAAGGCATAGCAGGCCTGTACAAGAAACTTGTGTCACCTCTTCATGTCAAAAAGGAGGAAACAGAACAAACACCAAGTAGGGTTGAGCTGGAGCACCAAGGCCTGTCCTCACTGACTCGCTCCAGCAAGGCTCTGTCTCCTAAAAGAGCCAGCAACCAGGGATTAGGTATTCAGACACGTAATTCTATAGAAGGTATTTTGCATTCAAATCACATGTGGGAAATACCAGATAGAAAGACAGTATCCACCTCCCAGGATTTTCTGAATGAAGTAGAATTCATGGTGAAAGGATGTAAAATTTCAGTTAGATAAGGGGAACAAACTTCAGACATCTATTGTGCAGAATGTTGACTATAATACATAATACCACACTGTATGTTTCAAAATTGCTAAGAGATTTTAAGTGTTTTCACCATGAAAAATAAATATGTGAGGTGAAAGATTTGCTAATTACTGTGATTTAGCCATGCTACACTGTAAACACACACCTAAATGTCATAACACATGAATATAAACAATTATTACTTGACAATTAAAAAATGTAGGGCTGGGGAGATGGTAAAGTTCTTATCCTATGAGCATGAGGACTTGAGTGTGGCTCCCCAGCACCAGGCACAGTACCTCGAAGAGAGGCAGACAGTGGGGCTCCTAGGACTCACTGGCCAGCTAGCCTAGCCAAACTGGTAAGCTGTAGGTTCAGTGAGAGAGACTTTGTCTCAAAAAATAAGGTGAGAGGGCAATGGAGGGAGACACCTGATAGCAACCTCCTGGACTCCATTTGTATGCATATGTGCACACATGAGCACACACATCCACACATGTGCGAAAGTCAATTAATAAAAAAAAAAAAGAAATAAAAGCTCTTCTTGGCATACAGCTTAGCACATCATAGCTTGGTGAGGGTTGTTGCTGTTGTTTAGTTGTTCTTAAGAAATTCCAGAACCTGGTAGTATCACCATACCTGATTTTAAGATATATTACAGAGCCATAGTAACAAAAGCAGCATGGTATGGCACAAAAACAGAATAGAGGGCTCTGATGGAAACCCAGACAGTTAAAGCCATCTGATTTTTAACAAAAGGAACAAAAATATTCATTGGAGAAAAGACAGCCTCTTTAAGAAATGGTGCTGGGAAAACTGGATATCTATATATAGAAGGATGAAAATGGGTCCCATGCACAAGAATCAAGTCCAAATGGATCAAAGACATCAATATCAAACCTGAAAACCTTAAACTGCTAGAGAAAAAAGTAGGGAAAACACTTCAACATATTGGCCTAGGCAAGGACTTTCTGAGTATAACCCCAGTTGCTCAAGAAGTAATCACTAATCAACAACTGGGACCTCACCAAATTAAAAAGCAAGACAGCAAAAGACAATGCGAACAGAGCAAAGAGGCAACCTACCCAAGGGGAGAAAATCTTTCCCAGCTATATATCTGACAAGGGACCCATATCCAGGATTTACAAGAACTCAAAAAACTAAATAATAAATCAAACAACCCAATCAAAAAATGGGCTATGGATCTGAATAGAGAATTTTCAAAAGAAGAAATACAGATGGGCTATAAACAT